>PYUH01000271.1:308675-325694 GCA_016808085.1 Suaeda aralocaspica
GGCCTATTGCAGAGATGGGAAAAACAGTCATATATGCAATCGTCTAAGCACCTATCATCCCTCATATGACCTCTTCACCCCGATCCTTTGGTCAGGGTTCATATTTTTACCTTGGGCACTCCGGTCGATTTTCGGGATTTTTTTCTGAGACCCGGACCTCGAAAAATAGTGAATATAGCCTTTGTTTCAAACTTCCACAGGGGCCGTCCCAGGCCCCGTCACTTTTTCACCCGGTTTTTTTACCACTTATGGACCACCACAGCACCCCACATGATCGTTTTCGGACCCTAAACACCTCTAGGATTCCCTTAGGCTTCTTCTAAAGAGGGGAAAATAACGTTATACGCAATCGTCTAGGCCATCTTATCTCCCTCATATGACCTTTTCACCGCGAATCTTTTGGTTTGGGTTCATATTTACCTTATGGCTACCCCGGTCGATATCCGGGATATTTTTTCGGGACCCGGGAACCCCAAAACAGTGAAAAATAGCCTTTTTTTTTTGGCCCACGGAGGTCCGTCCCGGTCCCTGTCATTTTATCGCCACGTTTTTTTTACCACGCACACGGACCTCCACAGCACCCCCCCACGATCGTTTTCGGACCCTAAACACCTCTTAGGATCCCTCTTTGCCTCTTCAAGAGAGGGGAAAAACAACTTACAGCATCGTCTAACGCCATTTTATGCTCCTAACCATTTCACCCCGAACCATTGGTTGGGTTGCTATTTTACCTATGGCCACCCCGGTCGATTTTCGGGATTTGTTTTTCCGGTACCCCGAACCCCAAATAATAGTGAATAATAACCTTTGTTTCAGGCCCCCGAAGGGGCCGTCACGGGCCCCGTCACTTTTTCGCCCAGTTTTTTTTACAACGTGCTATGGACCTCCACAGCACCCCCACGACTGTTTCCCGACCCTAACACCTCTGTACCCACTTATGGTCTCTTCCAGAGAGGAGAAAAACAACTTTATATGCAATCGTCTAAGGCCATCTTATCACCCTCATATACGCCTTTTCACCCCGAATCCTTTGGTCTGTGTTATTTTACCTTATGGTCACCCCGGTTGATTTCCGGGATTTTTTTCCCGGACCCCAAACCCCCAAACATTGAATATGCCTTTGTTTAAGGCCCCGAGGGGCCGTCCCGGGCCCTGTCACTTTGTCGCCCCGTTTTTTTAGCACATGCTATGGACTTCCACAGCACCCCCATGATTATTTTCGGACCCTTAACACCTCTTATGGTTCCTCTACCCAAGGATTTCCGACTTCACAACCTTGGTCTGACTGTGGTTGAGGGCAGGTAGCCTCTTTTTTTACTATTCAATATTTTCCGACGGGAGGAAGGGATGAAGTATTGACCCAGGGTTGACAGGCTCTTTTCGCACATGTGATGTGTATCCTTGTGTATCATGTGATGTGTATCACAGTTTTGGACGTGGCCCATCCATACTTAGAAAATATTTGGTGGCCCAGCCTCTTTTGGCATATGTAGTTTTTTAAGGGAATATGGGGTTAGGGCTTAAAGGTGGAGGAAATCGAAGCCACATAGGGCTTAATCTCAGTGGATCGTGGTAGCTAGGCCATTCTGCCACTTACAATACCCCGTCGCGTATTTAAGTTGTCTGCAAAGGATTCCACCCCCGCCGCTCAGTAGGAATTGTACTTCAAGCGGCCCTCACAACGCATCCGGCGTGAGGGTTTAGCCTACGACACGTGCCCTTGGGGCCGAAGCCCCTTTTGTAGGACGGCAATCAGGCGGCGTGCGCTGCGTCGCTTCTGCTTGGCCCGAATTCTGACTTAGAGGCGTTCAGTCTAATTCGGCGCCGGTAGCTTCGCACCATTGGCTTTTTAACCAAGCGCGATGACCATGTGCAATCAACGGTTCCTCTCGTATTAGTTTGATTACCATTGCGACACTGTCATCAGTAGGGTAACTAATCTGTCTCACGTGGTCTAAACCCAGCTCACGTTCTCTATTGGTGGGTGAACAATCCAACATTTGGTGAATTTCTGCTTCACAATGATAGGAAGAGCCGACATCGAAGGATCAAAAGCAACATCACGTTGTGAACGTTTGGCTGCCACAACCAGTTATCCAGTGGTAAATTTTCTGACACCTCTTGCTTAAAAACTCCGAAGGTCTAAAGGATTGTTAGGCCACGCTTTCATAGTTCGTATTCTTACTGAAAATCAAATCAAACGAGCTTTTAGGCTTTTGATTTTGATGTAGCTCAACGGTGATCAAGGAATTTTGATTGGTTGGTTCAAGGACTTGCATACTCAATTGCCTAAGTTGATTGTGTTTGCAAAGTATATGGTGTGAGGTCATTATTCATTTGGTTGTTGCTTGAGGACAAGCAAATTTTTGGCTTGGGGGAGTTTGATAAGTGAATATTTTATATAATTTTTACCCCGTTCCCGAGTGGTTTTTTAGCTCTACGTGGCTCTTTTGAGTTGTTTCTACTAACTTTGGCCATTTCTAGTGCCTTTTGTGTTCTTTTCAATATTGTGCATGTTTTGATGATTTATTGTAATATCCTGTGGCTATTTGGGGGATTTGGAGAGTTACTGGAGAGTTGAGATCATTTGGGGCCTTGAAGAGTTTAGGAAGCAGTAGAGAAGGAATTATAAGCAAACGAGCAAGAAGAAAGAAACGAAGCGAAGGAGCATTGTATTCGGGTCGAAGGTCGTATGCCCGGGTGGATGGCATTCGCCCGGGTCACTCGGTGGGCCGCTTCGAGTCTCTTTTGGCCTTTTTCTCCGACTTGTTTGGGCTTTATTATAAATAGATTTCGTCCTAGGCTATTGGAGGAACCTTTAGTCATAATTTTGAATCTTAAATCTCTAGTTTTATCTCCTATGTTGTAGAAAACTTCAATCATTTATTCAATACAAGTTTAGGTTTTAATTTAATTCTCTTTATTATTGTTCTATTTATTTATTTTTTATTAGTTCACAGTATTATTTAACTGTTTTAGGTTTTATATCCATGCCCTAGAATTCATGATATTAGTTGCTTAATTCATGTTAATTATTTATTTTAATTAATAATGTTTTTAGTTCTAGTTTTTAATATCATTTGACTCTGTAGTTTATAATAGTGTGAGTAGTTTAATTTCTAGGGCTAGGGGATCCATGAACCATCCCAATGAATATGATTGATGATTGATTAATGTAATTATATTGTTTATGAATTCCTATTATCATTTATATTGCTTGCAATTGAATACTAGTCAGGCTTGATATTAGTCTGATAATTGTCGAATTGATGCCGAGAGGTAAGATTACCACAATAGATCACATTGATTATAGGTAAATGAGTCTAAGCGAGCGGAGCCGTTAGCAGTTTTAAGAATCTACATTCTAGAAAATTAGTGTGCTTTAATTCAGAGCGTCATTAACTTGTTAATTAGTTCATTGTTGGTTTATGTGATCGATGTCTTAGGGTTCATTAATTTGATATATTTTCGTGTTTAGTTCCTTTTTAGTGTCAATAGTGTCCTAGTTAATCACCATTCAAAGGTCGTTTTACAACAAAATATCTTTTTAAAATTAGTAGAAATTTGTGTCTCCTTGTGGATTCAATCCCTGCTTCCCTAACTGCATTTGTTGGAGTTGTAGGTTTGTTTTAGATAGGTACGCGACTATCCTTGTCAGGGACATTGTGACCTACTTTGTCCTTACCCTCGTCCCCAATCCATTACCTGGAGACCATCCTAACCTTAGAGTCGATTTGCCCCTAGGCTTGACTTAATGGGATTCTGTGAGCTTCCGAAAAGAGCATAGTGGCGACTTCTCTACTTGGGTTTTGACTTCTAGTCACCCCCACCCAGTATACTCACGCTATGCAAAACCAATGTTCGATGTTTCGTAAAAAGGGCACATGGCCCCAAAGCCCTGGGTCCATAACCCTATTTACTTATATGTATATAACTGGTGGTTTGGGGGATTTTAAGAGTTGAGTTTTGAAGCTTTTGCATTGGAACTGGTCTTGAGTTAGTTATTTTGAAGCTTTTGGGGTGCGGTCAATGTTTGTTGCAATCATGGTTTGCTAACAAGTAAAGGTTTGGCTTGGGGGAGTTTCATAAATCATTTTTTTATATAAATTTTTATCTTTTTAGCCATTTTTATGGCTAACGGGGCTCAATCGAGTCTACTTTATACTAACTTTGCTTTGTCAAGTGTAGTTGGGCTTTTGTTGTAATTTCACGTGATTCTGGCATTTTCCCCACTCTTTGAGACTCGAAACGAGGTCTAGAATCCTTGGAACACTTCGAAGCATTGTAATGAATTTGAGCGTTTTCTAACTTCGCCCGTATGACAGGGCAAGGTCACCTTCCTGCGGGCAAGGCACCAAAAGAGTTCCTCCAACACTATAAATTACTTTTAGTGAAAACAGAGAAGGAGGCATGTGTCACCTCGCACCCGCCTGAGCAGGCACGCCTGTGTGGCAAGCGGAGGCGAGTTAGCTTAGGCAAAGAAGAGAAGGCAAAGAAGAAAATTATTGTTTTTGGGTCTTGCTCAAATATATGGACAAAATTGACAATTAGAGAAAGAACTATTCAACACATTTTTGTCAAAAGAGAGTTTTGGTGAGGCCAATTTACATATTTTGACATATTACACATGATCACTTTCAAATATGTTATAATTATGTGAAAACAAAAGAAAGTGATCATGTTCAAAATATGTTTCAAATATGTACATATTTACCATGTCGATTGGTGACCACATATTTACATATTTTGACATATTTGGACATGGTAAATATGTACATATCTTTCAAATAGCGTCAAATCGTGTAACAAAAAAAAATAATCCTCTAACCACAAACACAAAAGTGATCATGTAAGAATAGATTGTAAGGTGGCCGACCCCTATAAACTCTAAAAATGAAATCATTCCAACTACTACGTTAACGTAATGACGTTACAACTTAAGGGCCAAGGCATTTTTTTTTTAAGAAAGTAGCCAAATTGCAAAAATATAATCTTATCCATTCTAAAATAATCCTCTAATTACACATGTCTTTTCCTCAACCGTATGACATAGACACATTCAAATATGACCACAATCAAATTTTTATATCTAGTACTTTCTCAAAGTAAACACCTAAATATAAAAAATAATATTAAGAAATTGGATAAGATCAATTCCAAAATGGCAAATCCTTATCAACATTCTGCACCATCTCACTCAATACCACGTCATCCTTAACTTTTTTACTATTTTTTCTTTTTTTTTTTTTTTTTTTTTTTTTTTTTTTTTTTTTTTTTAAAAAAAAAAAAGAAAAGAAAAACCTTAAAATCCCACTTTATTTTTCCTCTATATAAGTTATTGACCTTTTTCATTACCTCATTCATTCAAAATTGCCCCCTTTAAAAAAAAAAAACAAAAACAAAAGGAAACCTTGAAAGATAATCAAATTTATACACACTTTGTCTGCTTTTATTCAAAATTGCTAATATTTTTCCGCCTCTCCTTAAACATTATCCGAAACTTTGACCAAATCATAACCTTATAATACTGTTTATTCATCGTTTTTATATATAAGTACCTATAACTATAATGGCGGCAGCAGTAACCATGGCGATGTCAAGTTCATTTTTTTCCTCATCCTCATATTCATCTCCATTTTTCAAGAACAATTGCTGTAACAACCGAAGGAATTCTATTAATCGTGTTGCATTTGTTTCGGCTTCTACCACTACTACTCTGGCTGATTCTTACCAAACTCTTAGCGTTAATCGTGCTGCTACTGAATCTGATGTGAAGAAAGCCTTTCGTCGTCTCGCTTTACAGGTAACTGTTATAGGTTCCTCATCTTTTTTTCTTTGTTTTGTTTTGTTTTTTTTAATGAACTTATTATAAGACTTCAACCTTCAGTTATCATCATTTTTTAAGTCGAAATTATTCACTTTAATGGAGTTTTCGTTAATGTTATTTCTATACCTCGATTTTATTTGTATCGATTTCAATTTATCAACTGTTTTAATTGGACATTGGTAGATTGTTTGTTTAAAAGAAAAATAAAATAATTTTGTAATTTGTCCTGTTGGAATTTCGGACTATAACTTTTGAGCTTTACTTTCATAATTTGATCGATTAATTTAAGCTTTTTTTTTCATATAAAATTGATTCTGTGAAATGTAATTAAAGAAGGCTATAATTCGGTAATTGCAGTATCATCCAGATGTATGTAGAGAAGATGATTGCACAGTCAAGTTTCTCCAAATCAATGAAGCTTACGATGTACGTATTTTAATTCGTATACACTCCAATCCTCGGTTATTATTATTGAAATTGTGAATCAAATAAAAAAAAATGACTGTAACTAATTTCTACTTGAATGGATTGTTTTTCAGATGGTGATGAATAATTTAAGAGGAGAAACAAAACAGAACGAGAAGTCGGAATCATATTACGATCCAGATGAACAATTCCGAGGAATGAAAGACCCAGAATGGGATTTGTGGGAAGAGTGGATGGGTTGGGAAGGTGCTGGAATTAGAGACTACTCTTCGCATGTTAATCCTTACCTATAATCAATTAATTTTATCTTTCATAATGTTGTACATAATCAATTATCAATGACCACCCCACCATTTAGAACATCGACAGATAATTTTGTTCAACTTCAATATTATCAGAAATACAAATCGATTATGAATAGACCTTGTAACAACAATAGAAAAATCCGTGTTGATCATGATAATAATCATGCTACTTAATTGTTACTTAGTTTGTTACAAAAGACACTTGGCAGCTTGTGATAGGTTGGGGTTTTTTCAATTAGTTAAGAGTTAGTTATAACAAACTCTAATGTAATAAATAGAGCTTCTTTGTAATAATAAAAAGTATGAAGAAATAACACCAGCTTGTCTTCCTCTCTATCTTTCTCCATTAATCTACTACTTCTTTCTTCTGTTTTTCATATATTTTGACATGGTATCAGAGCTCGGAAATTTTCTGTTCCTCTGAATTTTACCAATTGACGTTTTTTCAATCGAGTTTATCTTTCTATCTTCGATTGGAGGTTTTTTTTTCCTCTGAATTCTTTGAAATTGATTTCAAATTCTTTCATAGTTATTTTATTGTTCTTCAATTTTTTGGAAACCCTAGAATTGCAATTTCATTTTCATTCTTTGCAATTTCAATTCGGGATGTCCGATTCTCAAAGTCAAAATCGAAATCAACGAGATGTTACACAAGATCCTAGTAGTGTATACTACATACATCCTTCTGATTTTACTGGTATGAAGCTTGTGTCTATGAATTTTTCTGGTACTGGCTTCAATGATTGGAAGAAGGCTATGTTGATAGGGTTGATTGTAAAGAACAAGCAATCCTTTGTTGACGGAACCTTACTACCTCCTGAGGTTACATCTGAGCTTTTTGTTCCATGGAAACGATGTAACAGCATGGTAGTTGGCTAGATCATTGCTGTTCTTGAACCAGAAATTGCGAGAAGTGTTCTTCAATTTTCTTCTGCCAGAGAGATATGGTTAAATCTTGAAGATCGTTTTGGTCAGTCTTCTTCTACTTAGCTGTATTCAATTCACAATAATATAAATGAACTTTCTCAAGGTAATTTAGCAGTAGTAGAGTATTACACAAAAATGAAATCATTATGGGATGAATATGATAGCGTAAATCCTTTGCCTTGTTGTACTTGTGCAAACTGTTCTTGTTCTTTAACTGCTAAATTCTTGAAGATTCAACAAGATCAGAGGTTGATTTTGTTTCTGATGAAGCTACGTAAACGTTTTGCTAGTGTTCGAACTAATATACTTATGATGCTTGTTTTACCAACTCTTTCTCAAGCCTATAGAATGCTAGTTCAAGAGCAGAATCATCAGCAACTAAGTGAATTGGCAGAGAGTTCGCATGAACCTGTTGCTTTTGTTGCTGAGAAACGAAAGTATGATTCTAGAAATGAGAGTTTGTATTCTTCAAAAGTTGGTGGTGGTCCTGGTTTTAGTAATGGTTCAGGTTCTGGTTATGCTAGTGCTAGAAATGTGTATAGGAGGCCTTTTTGTGACCATTGCAAGGTGCATGGTCATACAAAGGACACTTGTTTTAAGCTTCATGGTTATCCACCTAGGAGGGATACAAGAGATTTTAGAGGCCCTAGGAGGTTTGTACAGGCTCATGTGGCCGAGTCAGCTAATGATAGTGTTGGAGATGGAGTTAGACAATTTTCTAATTCTTTAAGTGGTTCTCATGCTTCAACTGATCAGGCTTGTGGAGGATTTAATCCTTCTTTTACTCCAGAGCAATATCAGAAATTAATGGCATTGATTCAACCTCATAATACTACTGGTGATAATACTACATTTGTTGCAGGTACATTTTGCTTTCTTGCTCATAATACTAATAATTGGGTGATTGATAGTGGTGCTACTGATCATATTTGTTATCAATTGGAGAAGTTTTGTGAATATGAGAAGGTTGTTTGTGATTCTGCATACATTACAATACCTGATGGTACTAAAGTAAAAGTTGATTATAGAGGTATTGTGAAACTTGGTTGTGGTATAGTATTGAAAAATGTGCTTTATGTGCCTGAGTTTCAATTCAATTTGATTTCAGTTCCAAGATTGTGTTCTGATAATAACTGTTCTGTTAGTTTCACTCCTTCTGCTTGTATTATCCAGGTGATATCTCAAGCCAAGTCCACTGTGCTTGGTAATTTCACTTCTGGTTTATATCTTCTTTCAACCAATCTCTGCCCTTCTTCACCTGTTTCTGAGAATATCAGTTCTTCTTCTGCTGTCTGCCTATCAATTTCAGAACAATCAAAGTTGCTGCATCTAAGGATGGGTCATCTTCCCTTTCAGAAACTAGGATATATACAAAATAATCTTTCTAATGTACAACATGATTTCTTTTGTACTGTTTGTCCTGCTGCTAGACAAAGTACTCCTAGTTTTCTATCAAGTAGTATTAAGTCAACAAGATCTTTTCAACTTATCCATGTAGATGTATGGGGTCCTTATAAAGTTGTAACTCATCATGGATGTAGATTTTTCCTAACCATTGTTGATGATTTTACCAGAACCACTTGGGTATACTTAATAAAATTCAAAACAGATTGTGTCTCTATTCTTCAAAGTTTTGTACAATTTGTTGCCACTCAGTTCAATGTTTCAATTTCTATTATCAGAACTGATAATGCCTTGGAATTATGTGAGGGGGAAGTATTGTCTTTTTATACATCTAACGGTATTCATCATCAAAAAAGTTGTGTTGAGACTCCTCAACAAAATGCATAGGCATTCTCTAAGCTTGTCTTCCTCTCTATCTTTCTCCATTAATCTACTACTTCTTTCTTCTGTTTTTCACATATTTTGACAATCCGATAATAGAATAATTTTATTTTAACACTTTTCTTAGCTTAGAATGTCACTAATGTAAATAAAAACATCTTAGAGGGATTTGTTTTGTTTATAAAAAATTAGAAAATGAGAACAAATTCTATAATAAACCCTATTGTGGATGCTTTTATCAACTAAAGTGGCTACATTGAATAATGTTCACTGTATTTTTGTTTGTTTGTACATTGAATAATGTTTACTGTATTATTGTTTAAGTAGCAGCAGATAAATTTGGGTACAAGCATGAACTTGGTCTCAAACTCTCAATTGTTGTTGTACAAGTTTTAAGGTCGCAATAAATTTCGTAATTCTCAATTGTCATTTAGGCAAGCTTTCTAATTCTCTATATTCGTTGTTTTTGCTAGCTTCAACTTGATGATGATGCTGAATTGGTGATGCCCCTCTTTTTGTTTGGGCTTTTCATTGTTTAAGAATGAAATGAGTACTCACTCTCGTGACAATATTTGCCTTGGTTTATTGTCGAATAACCAACACACGCGTGTGTGTATATATATATATATATATATATATAGGATGAGGATCCTATGAGAACCTCACTTATACGAGAACTATGAGAACTTCTCTCAATACCATTAGATTAAATACTATTAAAATCCAACGGCTACAATAAAATAGATATAAACCCTTACATTTTAGCTAAATGGTTGATAAGATTTTCTCTCTCATCAAACAAAACCATGACTCCTTCTCTCTCTTCGTTTACATATCTCTATCATTCTCTAATTTTTTTCACAGTAACAATGGAGTCTAATACTGAGAAGAATGCTGCAGAATCAACAATAAATACGAACATCGGTAATTTTCGCTTTAAATTTGATTGAAATTTTGATTTTTAATGTAAAATTCGTTCATTACGCTTAGTATTTCGTAACTTATGATCCGAATTAGCTTTCTGCCTCAAATTATATCAAAGATTTGATTTTTAGGTTAAATATACGAATGTTAATGTAGTGCTCTTGCTTAGATTATTGATTTTTGGTTCATAGGTTTAAATAGCGTTTTTTTTAATGTTTTTGGTTCCTATAATTACCCGTTTACAGTGATTAGAGCTGAACTATATTGTCGTTTTACTGTGATTATCGTTTACTAGTAGTATATTGTTGTTTTATTATACTATTGATAAATCAAATGATTGGTTACTCTAGTAATCACCGTTTGATTACTATAGAAATTGTTAATGGTGTGTAATACTATATGTATGATTACTTTTCAATGATTTTAGTAAGAAAAAAAGTAGTTGATGGTATATGCACAAGTCTTTTTTTTATGAATGATGTGTAATAGTTGAATGCTGAACTTAGTGATGTAGCCATTATAGGAGTTCTTTTTTCACTCTGATTTAATCAATAATATAATATTAAAAACTATCATATTGTTACAATGTTTGTAATTATACACTAGTACAAAAAACAAGATTTGCTGCGGTTTTTTGCCCGTTATTTGCTGCGGTTTTGAACCGCAGCACTTATAGCAGCAGCAAATAAGAAAAACTTATTTGCTGCGGTTTAACCGCAGCAAAAAATAAGGTTATTTGCTGCGGTTGTTTGGAGAACCGCAGCAAATAACACCTAAAAAAATGGTGGGAAACAGGATTATTTGCTGCGGTTCTCCACACAACCGGAGCAAATAACCCTTTTTCCCTCCTTTTTCTGAGGTATTATTTGCTGCGGTTCTCCAAACAACCGTAGCAAATAACCCTGTTTCCCACCATTTTTTGAGGTGTTATTTGCTGCGGTTGTTTGGAGAACCGCAGCAAATAGTTTTTTTTTTTTTTGAATAATTTTCTAAAATGAAATTACGCTCCTAATTCCTAATATCATCCACGCTCCCTGCAAATAATATTCCGCAGCTAGTACCCAATTTATTGAAACCGAATTCAGTTCAATTAATATAAATTAAGAATTTTTTTTGTATACATACAACCTAGAAAGCCAGCCTTAGCCAAACTCAATCAATCCAGCCAAGGCAGCTCAAAACAAACAACCTATACATCAAACAAATTACAACCAAAAATCCAAAACCTAAAAACCAAGAACAAACAAAACAAAAACACAACACTTCTATCCCCACTAATATACCAAACTTGTAAACTGCCAGCAAACTCAGCTGAAACCTGCAGAGCCCCCAAAATTGCAACAAACAACCACAAACAACACAGCAATCCAACACCAAACACTGCTGAGAATAACAGCCAACACAGCAACACAAACAAACAGCAGAGATTCAGCAAAACCCAAATGTCAGCCACAATATACAGCAGCCTGACCTGCATCTGCAGCCCAGCAAAAACTCCCCAAACTACTACACTACAGTGTCACTGTACCATTATAGAAATTACCAATAGCTAAAAGTTCAATTAATAACTAAGTGAATGTACTAATATATTCCTGCTTCTTCATAAACAATGTGTGTACAAGAATGTCGCAACCTTGTCTCGAACCTCGTTATTTGTGCTTTGCTGAAAGGCCCTTCTCGAACCCATGTAGCTTTTGTGAATACCTAATAAATTGAATAATTTAAAACCAGTTGAATGACATAAATGACATAATTTAAGACGTAATAGCAATCACACAAACCATAAGTGCATGTTAAACGAACAACAGGAACTTTGAACACATAAATCAACTACTAAGAACCACAAGACGCAACCAACTCCCTTAATAACTCCAACATACACACACAACAACTCATATATGGCTCATAACACAACAACAGCTATGCATGTAGTATGAAGGTAAGCTCATGTTTGTGTACTCTATTCACAAAAAAAGAGTTGATTGTGATGAAATGTGGGGGTTTTAAAAGGGGTTTCAGAAGAATACATTAAAAAGGTCAAAATTTCTTCGTGTAGAATTGCTTTCGATTGATAAATCCTCCGCAGTCATCTTACTTTGCAAAAACCAAGTAAGTCTATAGCATTTTGTAGCATATTAATGTTGCTGATGAGATACTACAGTTCAAGTAGTTATTATAACATACTGATAAAAGCCCCCATCTAAATATTCAACTGAAAACTTGCAGACAATCCACGAGCACAGGTATACGACGAACAATGCTTCAAAATATGTTTTCATATAACACAAAAGAAAAAAAACGTGATTGACTTATATGAAAAACAGGTTCTGGGAGCATGGTCATCGTTCTGCACAAAACCTATAGAACAAATAAGGATATATGGTATAGGAAAAGAATACATTAAAGGCCTGAAATATATTCATGGATCCCTTAATGTTTTTTCCACAAACATAAAATTTCCATTATTTTTGTCTTCCACAAATGTGCAGCCAGTATTTGGGAGCATTGGTCATCGCATATCTATGCTCGTGAGCCATTTGAAAATTTCAGTTGAATCTTAGATGGAGGCTTTATCAATATGTTATAATATACTACTTGAACTCATTATCTCATCAGCAACCTTAATATGCTACAAAATGCTATACACTTGCTGGGTCTTTGCAAATTAAGATGACTGCGGAGGATTTGTCAATCGAAAGCAATTCTACACGAACAAAAATTAATGACAGGCCACTCCTGACTAGTCATCTAGTGGGTGGGGTAGTGGAAGTGTAGGAGGTTGTTTGGGTCGGCTTTGGATTTGAATTGATAGTAAGGATGCCGCGTCGTGGGGATTGTTGGGAAGGTTGGAGTGGGGCGAGGGCGAGGGCGAGGGCGAGGGTGAGGGCAAGGAGAGTGAGGAGGGGCATTTGGATATGTCAGGTGGAGGTTGAGGGTGGTTAGTAAGAGGGTGGTGGTGTGTTCATGGTACAAGGGAGGAGAGGAGAGAAGTGAGGTGAGTGTAGTAGAATGACTTAAAAACTCAATCTCAAGTTGGAAAAAAGAAAAGGAGGGAAGTCTTTGGGGTCTTGTATTGTGTTGGTATTTAAGTATAATAGTAGCTTTGATTAATAGTTTAACCTACACAACTAATACTAGTTATGTTTTGTTAAAAAACTAATACCAAGTACTACGTACTAGTGTTTGAAGTAGTTTGTATGGTTCACGGTTGTGACTTGTGAGACAGTGCAAAATGACTTAAGTTTGAACTCTCAAGTGGTAGTGTTTTTTATTTTATCGGTATATTTCCATACTTTTACCACCTTTTCATTTATATTACAGGGTAGAATGATGATACCGACCTCGTCACCCGTATAAGTCTTCCATAGTATATGTGGGGATATTTGCAGGAGGCCCAACAAAACACAAATGAACTTCAAAATATAGTTTGGACTTAAAACGAGAATCAACCGTTATCATCAAAGATACCTAAGTTTGGCTAAAACAGGCCAACTCAACCGACAAAACAACAAAACAAACCATACCAGCATCAAAAGTAAATAAAACATACCAAAGCAGCATTTTGCCTTCCGGAAATTAGTGCAGTATACCTCCAATATCATCTGACTCATTACACCTTGAGATGATGTCATGCATGTAACGCATTACGTAGTACCCACAATCAGTACCGTTTTGCTGTTGCGCGCACTTTGAAGTAAATAGGAACATGAAAAAAAAATCAATAAAAATTTGCATGACAAAGTAAGCAACCACCACAAAGTATAGGATTTCGATGTCCCTACCTAACTGATATCAACTTCGGAATCATTGTGCTTGTGCGTATCCTCTTCATGACACTATACGGACGAAAATAAATAAGCGAAGGTAACTAGCCGTTATTGATTACATTTCTAGTATAAAAGATTTTTGGTTGACGTTATAATTACCTATTCACCCACGTCATAATCAACAATCTACGTGGCGAATGAGGACGGAAGAATCAAAATTGTACACCTTGTATGTCAAAGGTGATATCAACAAAAGCACCCAATGTGAACTGCGGCAAACAAGAGAAATTAAAGCAATCATTTTCAAATTGCAACCAAAATTGGGGAAGTTGCCTTAACAATGGTTAAGTGAAACAAGAGAAGGAACAACAACGGTGGGGGGAGAAACAATGGCAAGTGAAACAGACTTACTCCTCAAGTGACGGAGCGATAATGAACTTCCTTTTCGCTCGAATTGCTTCTTGATGGCGGTTTCAAGGTACGCTTTCACAATCACCCTTGTCTTTAGACATCGATCCTGATATATCTCTTGAGGACACAACCACCCCACCTTGTTCATGGTATTGGTTCCGGCCAACCTAAGTATACACAACTAATTAAGGTGGAAAAAAAGGGGAAACATTAGTGTACAAGTTGCTGCATCTCATAAACAATCATTCAAACAAATCAATACAATTAAAGAGGCAGCTCATAAACAAGTAAAGGAGATAGCAGTACATCATGAACGCTTGCAACACTGACAAAGACAACATCTCCCCACGAGGAAATCATAAACATCAGCTTTCGTTACACATGTCTCACCATCCTCAAAGTAGGGAATTGATCCTTGCTCAACCACACCTTTAAAGGATTCTCTTCCGGCTCATCTTTGGGGCATTCATGTAGCCACTGACACGCGGGTGACACATTTTTGTACACCTCATCTTCATCTTCCTTGTTTGAGACCTTTCGAGGAAATCTTGTTGTTCGGGCCATCCTTTTGTTCTTTTTTCGGGAATTCTGTTGTCGTGTTGTTGTCTTGTTCTCTTTCAGCACCCCCCTTTATTCACATTAACATATATATGACAACGACAAAAAAAGGATTAAAACGATAATTGGAAAATGAGTATTAATCAATTTTAATTAAGGGTTTTACTAACTCTTCTGCAAACCGCACCCATTTCTTGGCCACATCACGAAACTCCCTCGTGCTTCTCCCAAAGTATTTTAGGCAAACCAATAGGATGTGCACCTGCAACGTATTCTTGCTATGAAATTTCCGACCTCATCACTGATGACCCCTTGAAACATACTAGATTCTGGTCTTGCAGGATTCGCCACCTTGTTACCTAAGACCCCATATGTCTTCATAAGGATAGCACCATCTCAAGAACACGGGACCTAGAAGCTTAATCTCACGAACGAGATGTACAATTAGGTGGACCATTATACGAAGAATGCAGCGGGAAATACATCTCAAACTTACAAAGAGTTTCAACTACACGTGCTTGGAGGGTACTCAACGTAGTTGGATCTAGTGCTTTGCTACATATTGGATTGAAGAAGGAACATAGTTCGGTGATGGTTGTACCTAACATGTTTAGGTAAAATCCCACGGATTGCAATTGGTAAAAACACTTGCATCATAACATGACAGTCGTTTGATTATACTAGATAACATCAACTCACCATCTAAAGTCACAAATCTTTCATGTTAGAAGAATACCCTGACGCACTTTAAGTTGTATAAAGATGTGCAGAAGTGTATCTTCTCCGTTTCGACATTGGTAGCAAGCTGGAGGAAGGTAGTAGGTTTTTTTTCTCTTCATTTGAACTTTGTTGCACCTTTTCCTTCCCCTTTCCTTTCTGTGATGGTACATCTTCCTCTGATTCTTCTTTTTTACTCTCTTCAGCTGAGGCCAGAGCTCGGGTGAACGCCAAGTTTTTCAAAGAACTCCCGATTTCCTTTAGTGTTTTAGTCTTGTTCGGAATGTTGAAAAGGGTGGCAAGTATGGCATCGCAAACATTTTTCTCGATGTGCATCACATCGAGACAATGTCTGACTTGTAAATCTCTCCAATATGGAAGCTGCCAAAATATAGACTCCTTTTCCACAACCCGGAATAGGTGACATTCGGTTTCCCAAAAATGGTTTGAACCCCTTAACCTGTGAATACACCATAACCCAGAATGGACGACGAGCAACACGATCCTCAACCATCCCATTGAATGGCTTCTTTTTCTTCCGAAAAGGGTGGTTAGGTGGAAGGAATCTTCGATGACACCAGTCAACGTACTTACCACCATGTAGAATCACCATCGTCCATGCAAATAGGGCAAGCCTTCATCCCTTTGTTCTTGTACCAGATAAGTTACCATAAGTGGAAAGTCGTTGACAGTGCACAAAAGCATTGACACGCAACGTGAAAGTCTCCTTTGCATAAGAATCCTACACCAAAACACCCTCATCCCATAATTTCTTAAGTCATCAACTAAGGGCTCCAAATACACATCAATGTCATTACCGGGTTGCTGGACCAGAAATAAGAAGTGATAGCATAAGGTACTTTCTTTTCATGCACAACCAAGGTGGAAGATTATAGATCGTTAAAATTACGGCCATGAAAATATGCTTCGAACTAAGAGTACCGAAAGGGTTCATTCCGTAGTGCCAAACCAACGCCTGAGATTGCGATTGTCATCTCCAAATGTCTATACTTCCTGTGATAGTCTTCCATCCGGACATCAGCTGGATGTTGTAGCAAAACCCTTCACCCTTCTACCCTCGCATGCCACCTTAGATTCTTAGCCTTTCAATTGAAAACAACCGCTTGAATCTTGGTATTATGGGAGATACCACAAAACCTTGGACGGCGGACCAGCTTTACCCCGTGCCCCTTGTGGTCATAAGTGGCAAATTGCACTTTGGACACTTATCCAACAACTCATAATCTTTTCGGTACAATATCAATCATTTGGACAAGCATGTATTCTCTATACTCTAAGCCGAATGGACACATCAGCTTCTTAGCATAGAAGTTGACTTAGGAAGCTCATTTCCATCCGGAAACATTGAACT
>PYUH01000271.1:328354-445530 GCA_016808085.1 Suaeda aralocaspica
TATGTATTTTTAACAGTACGTGCTTCATACATGTATAGGTGCTTAGCAATGGGAAATACAAGGCAGTGCTTCAAAATACAACTGTTAATAAAGAAAAAACAAGGATGTCATGGCCCATCTTCATTGAGCCTCCACCACAACATGTTGTTGGCCCTCTTCCAGAGCTCATCACTGATCAGAATCCACCCAATTACAAGACTAAGAAGTTTGTTGATTACAAATATTGTAAGCTCAACAAAATTCCTCAATGACCATACTGTCTCTCTCTCTCTCGACTTACTTTTACTTTTTAGTTACTCATCTTCAATAATAATAATAATAATAAGGTCTTCGCCTGTTTATTTATTGTTTATGATTATGTTGGTATCCCCTACATACCTAGCAATTCATTTTCATTTCCAATAAAAACACCTTTTCCCATTCCTTTGTACCAATTGCTATATTTGATATATGTATCTCAGTTTATTGATTGCCCCCTGTTCACTCAAACTTATCTGTTTCCCGCGATTTATTTATTACACAAAGTATGAAAATAAATATACTAATAGTAGTTTTAAAATTTCACTCCTTAACCATTTACTGATTTTCATAACAATTTTTTTCAACAAAAAAAACAACCAAGCAACTAATATGTAAAATGTTATTTGACAAACAACAGTTTCATACGGAGTATAATACTATACGGAGTTTCATACGGAGTATAATATTATTGTGTCTCAATTCTCTAATACCTATCAATACACACTCACAAATACTAATATGGGATTAGTTACTCATCTTCAATACTGACATTATTGCCTTCGCTTCTTTATTTATTGTAGCTGGTTATGTAGGTATCCCCAATGCCCTCATCAAATTACCAATCAATTAAATCGAAATTGCCTCAAAAAAAAATCAAAAACACAAAGACAAGAACAGAATTCTGCCTCAAAATCGAAATTAACAGAATTCTGCCTCAAACTCAAACAGAATTCTGCCTGAAAAAAAAACAAAAACACAAAGACAAAAAACAAAATCGAAGGAAAAACAGGAGCAAAAGAATTTGAGAGACTGACTGAGAAGTAAGAATTTGAACAAAAGAATTGAAGGAAAAACAGGAACAAAAACAGAAAGACGAGAATTTAATTACCTCACAAAAACGAAGATCTTCGCGAATGTGTTGAACGAATTTGAGAGACTGACTGAGAAGGGAGTAAGATGTTGAGGAGTGAGTTTCTTGTTGAGGAGTGAATTCAGACGGAAGAAAGACGGAAGAGGGAGTTAGGTGTGTGAGTGTGAGAGAAGATGGGATTCGAAGAATGAGGGAAGAGTGTGAGTGTGAGTTCAGAGAAGTGTTAGGTTAGGGTTTGGTTTGAACGACAAAAAGGCAGAAAAAAAAAAAAAAAAAAACAGTTCCAACGGGAAAAAAAAAAGGGAAAAAGAAAAAAAATGTAAAGAACTATTTGCTGCGGTTAACAACCGCAGCAAATTCTAATAAACAGCAGCAAAAAAAATTATTTGCTGCGGTTACACAAGAACCGCAGCAAATAAAACTCCTTAACAAAAATATCAATTTATTTGCTGCGGTTTTTATAAAACACCAAAAAACCGCAGCAAATAAGGCGCAGCAAAATGTAAATTTTGTACTAGTGATGATTTAGTCAAGTATATTGCTAGTAACTTAACCTTTTATGAGTAGTACATCAACAATTTATCAATAGTACTCCTGTCCTTAATACGAAAAAAGCCTTTTATGATACAAAATACTTTTACTTCTTGTTTTACCTTTGAATTTTACCATAATGATAATCTTTATAACTCATAGTTGTGGCGAAAACAATGAATGAAGTATGTGATAGAACTTTGGTTATGGAGATTGATGCAATTCAAGTTGAGTCTCCACGTCTTCATGCAGGTATGAAGTTGAATCTCATAATTGAATTTGTTAGTTAGAGCTTGAAAATATTCTGGTCATTATGCAAGAAAATAGTTGGGAAATTAATAGTTTTGACAATGATATTCTGGTCATAATCCCTTCTTGCTGAAAATTTTAGATATTCACTTGCTTAATGTGAAACTTTAAAGTACTTTTAACTTTGTTTAAGAAGTACGCTAATGTTTAATTGACAATACTTTAACTGCTATGAATAGTACCTTAACCTATGTATTTGTTTGATTAATTTTCTTTATTATTATTTTATGCATAGATATAACAATGACAAGATCTCCAATGCCTCAAACTACTCCAAATCATGCAAAAGAGTGGCACTCTGTTTGTGCAAATGATATAAAACCTATTGTTGGGATGAAATTTGAAAGTTTACAAAGTGGACTAGAATTTTATCAAAATTATGCAAAAAGGTGTGGGTTTAATACTAGAATGTCTTCTGTGAAAAAAAAAGTGATGGAGAGGTGTTGTTTATGTATATTGTATGTAGTAAACAAGGTTTTAAGGATCTTTTGGGGGATTTGGGTAAATCTTGTTACTGTGTAAATATGATTGTAATTTGTTGATTATCTTGATTAGCAAGGTAAGAATTAGTTTGTTAGGATATTTTTCAGATCAGATAGAGTTTGTTAGGATATTTTAGCAAGTTGCATGACATGTAGTGATGCTGTGGCATTCTTATCTTGTGAGTCATTGATGAGTCACTAGAGTAGGGTGATTTCTCCTATGTTTATTCGTGTATTTTAGCATAGTTTAGTTAGGATTTTGTTGATCATTATGACTATAAATAATCTCAACATTTGCTTGTAAAATTTAACATTAGAGAATTCAGTAAACATTGATTGTTTAAGTTTGCTTGTTTTCTACAAAACAAACCAAAATCGAAGGTGAGAAAATTTTCATGTATGTGGAAATTTTTTGAACTTCCTAAAAGAGTTGGTGCTTAGGCTTTAGACTTTTGTGAGGATAATTTTAGGAATTGAGGGTGCATTGCTTTAATCAATTCATAAAATTATTCGACTTAGATCGATTTTCTTGGTGCTTGGCTTTAGAGAAAACCGAACTAAGATACTATCCTTGTATGAAGCAATTTTCAAAACCAAAGTCATGGCAATATGAAAGCATAAAGAATCGTATGATGCAAGAAGTGTAATGACATGGCCAATGAAATAAACAAGGCAATGTAGTCATCATAAAATCAAAGTTACAAACAAGGTTGAGCGGAAATTTCGGCATGACCCGTTTGTAAATGCAACTAAACTAATAAGAACTACAAATTTGACAACAACCGAGGCCATGAGTGCAACCAACAATATCCATTCCAAAAGCATTACTTATATTCTATGCATCAACATTCTCAAGCTCATATTCAAAGGAAACATTGAATTGAACACCAAAAACCAAATTCTGCCATAGTATGAATCCAACCATTAAACAAATTTTATCATGCAAACAACTCCAATAACACTTTGAGAACAATTTTGAAATAAACTAGCTAAGGCTAGTAGCAACTCTCACCAAATTTATAAACATTAAAGTTTAAAATTAGAGTTGCTAATGAGAATTTATGAATAAAGCAAGAACCAAAAGTAAGCATAAAAACCAATTCAAAGCATGATTTGAACTATTCTAAAGACTTTAAGCATGAATTTAGCTAGTTAACGCCTAATTCTCAATAAATTTATGAACAATCATAAAAAATTCCATAAAACTCTCACTCAACAATTTAGCGCAAAACTTCCAATTAATCATATATAACCATTAAGCACTCATCATGAGCAATAACAATCATGTTTAGAATAAAATATTAAATTCGTAATAAAAATACCGAAAAATTAGAAATTCATGAAAACTTCATAAAGCATGGATAAAAAAGAAGTTATACCATAGTGGATGATAATAGAGCACGAATTTGTAAGCTAATTGAAGTAGAAAACCCAAAATCAAGCCAAAATTAGTTCCCAAATTTCGAACTCTAGGTGTTGTGATTCGTTGATTTCTTTCGAATTTGAACTCCAAGAGATTGTTTAGAGTAGTGAGAGGAGCATTATGTCAAAATTTGAAGTGATTTGGAATAGTATGGAGCAAGTTATGGGGTTTTGAAGTTGGAGGTTTTTGGGGTTTTAATGATGTGAAGGAGAAAGAAGAAGATAGATTAGGTGAGATTTAAAAAATAAAGGAGATTAAAAGATACAATAATAATAATAAAAGATATAATAATAATAAAATAATGACAATAAACTAACTGTGGGGGGGGGGTGTCTACAAAATACGTGGGTGAGGATAAAATAGGCCCCACGCGAGAAAAAAAACGGAAAAAGAAAGACGGATGACCGCAGGGGCTACCTGCGCACGCAGTAAAGGAAAGGAGAATGAGGGCTGCGCCCGTAGGTCCCCTCTGCTGAAAAATACAAACTCTCTGATCTATAATGCGGGCCCATAGAAGAGTGTGGCATTTAAGCGTTGCGCCTGCATCTCACCTCTGCAAAGGTGTTTTGCTGATTTTGTTCTTTTTCTCTCTAATTAATGAATTAAATTATAAATTATTATTATTATTATTATTATTAATTAAACTTAAGCATGTTTTAACTCTTAATCTCTCCTTAATTACCCCAATTAAGCATAAAACACTTAGACCCTTAATTGGGCTTCAAAAATTAAAAGAAAGACTAAACTAAGCTAAAGTAAACTACAAAAAAAACCGAAAACACACAAAAACAGACAAAAACACGCAAAATGAAAAAAAAAGGGATAGAAAGCTCGGGTTGCCTCCTGAGAAGCGCTCTTTTCAGGTCACTAGCTTGATCATGGCTGCATTAGGGATCAAGGTGTAATGACATCTCCTTCATAGTATGGCTTCAACCTTTGACCGTTAACCTTGATTACTTCGCCTTTTTCACTTTGAACTTCAACATAGCCAAATTTACTCACATTTGTCACTATAAAGGCACCACTCCATCTAGATTTCAGCTTTCCAGGGAATGATCGAAGTCTTGAGTTAAACAATAAAACCTTATCGCCGACTTGAAACTCCCTTTTCATGATTTGTTTGTCGTCCCATCTTTTCGTCTTTTCTTTGTATATTTTGGCACTATCATATGCTCCTCGCCGAAATTCATCTAATTCATTCAACTGGATGGAGTAACCATTTTGCTCCTACAAGCATTGCATCCATGTTTAATTCTTTGATTGCCTTATAAGCTTTGTATTCAAGTTCTACTGGGAGATGGCACACTTTTTCATAAGCCAATCTATATGAGGAAGTACCAATTTAAAAGTTGTTTTATATGCCCATAAAGCATCATGAAGCTTACTACTCCAATCTTTTCTCGATTTCGCAACCGTCTTCTCTAAAATGGACTTGATTTCTCGGTTCGAAACCTCAACTTGACCACTGGTTTGTGGATGATATGCCAATCTTGTTCTGTGGTAAACACCATACTTCTCTAGAAGCTTATCCAACCTCTTCTCCTGAAAGTGCGTTCCCCCATCACTGATGATAGCTCTAGGAACTCCGAACCTAGGAAAAATAACCTGCTTAAACGGTCTCAAAACGATGTTAGCATCACTGTGGGGAGAAGCAATTGCTTCCGCCCACTTAGATACATAATCCACAACAACTAATATAGAACGATTACCATTAGAAGAAGGAAAGGACCCCATATAATCAATACCCCAAACATCAAAAATTTCAACTTCTAAGATACCTGTTTGAGGCATTTCATGCCTTTTTGAGATATTACCTGTTCGTTGGCACGAATCGCAAGACATGACAAAATCTCTAGCATCCTTGAGTATTGTAGGCTAATAAAAACCTTATTGTAATACCTTAAACATCGTTTTAGAAGGCCCGGCATGTCCTCCATAGGGTGAAGAGTGGCAATGATGAAGAATTCCGTAGACATCCCAATCTGGTACACACCTGCGATATAAATCATCTGCACACTCACGAAATAAGTTAGGGTCATCCCAAAAATAACGCTTAACATCATGTAAGAACTTTTTCCGTTGTTGATAAGTAAGATCGGGAGGTATAACTCCTCCAACTACGTAATTAACATAATCAGCAAACCATGGAGTATTAGAAATTACAGTTAAGAGGTGATCATCAGGAAAAGAGTAATCAATTGGGGTTGAGATCTCCCCATTATCATACCAAATCCTAGATAGATGATCTGCGACCACATTTTCTGCACCATTCTTATCATGTATTTCTAGATCAAACTCTTGACGGAGCAAAATCCACCTAGTAAGCCTCGGTTTTGCTTCGTTCTTCCCAAGTAAGTACTTTAAAGCTGCATGGTTAGTGTAAATAATAACTTTCGAACCTATAAGATAAGAGCGAAATTTTTCCAAAGCATACACTATAGCAAGCAATTCTTTTTCAGTTGTGGCATAGTTAATCTGAGCTAGATCTAAATTCTTACTAGCATAGTAAATAACATGCAAAATCTTATCTTTCCTTTGACCTAACATGGAACCTACACCATAGTCACTAGCATCACACATAATTTCAAAAGGTAATTCCCAATCAGGTGATTGAATAATGGGTGCTGAGATTAGTGCTTGTATGATCAAATTAAAGGATTCAAGGCATTCATTAGTGAATTTAAACTCAGCATCTTTTAATAGCAGTTGAGTTAAGGGTTTAGCAATTTTAGAAAAATCTTTAATAAATCGGCGGTAAAACCCTGCATGACCTAGAAAACTTCTAACACCTTTTACACTTACTGGTGGAGGTAATTGTTTAATAACTTGAATTTTAGCTTTATCAACTTCAATACCTCTTTCAGAGACTAGATTTCTTAGGACATCTCCTTCTGTCACCATAAAGTGACATTCTCATAATTGAGGACCAAATTCACCTGTTCACATCTTTTAAGCACTTTAGTCAAATTAGCAAAACATGAATCAAAATCAGTACCATAGAAACTAAAACCATCCACGAAGACTTCCATACTAGACTCTATGAACTTAGCAAAAAGGGCCATCATACATCGTTGAAAGATAGCAGGAGCATTACATAGACAAAGGGCATTCTACGATAAGCAAAAGTACCATAAGGACATGTAAATGTTGTTTTTAATTGATCGTCATGATGGATAGGTATTTGAAAGAAACCAGAGTAACGATCTAGATAACAAAAAATATTTGTTCGTTTCTAGCCTTTCTAACATTAGATCAATAAAAGGGAGGGAAATGATCCTTTTTAGTGGCAACATTTAATTTTTGGTAGTCAATGCACATTTACCAAATTGTAACAACTCTAGTAGGAATAAGTTCATTTTTATCATTGTGCACAACAGTTGTTCCTCCCTTCTTAGGGACTACCTACTCCGGACTTACCCATTGAGAATCTGGCACAACATAAATGATACCTCCATCAAGAAGTTTAAGAACATCTTTCTTCACCAATTCCTGCATGTTAAGGTTAAGTCTCCTTTGTCCCTGTAAACAAGACTTATGGCCTTCCTCTAGATGAATTCTATGCATGCAAAAATCAAGACTTATTCTAGTCAGATCATCAAGTGTATAACCAATAGCCTTTATATGAGTTTTGAGCAAAGTTAATAACTTTCAAGTTGACTATCAGTATGTTTAGAACTAACTATGACTGGATACATCTCATCATCATCATCTAAATTGCATATTTAAAATCAGGGGGAAGGGGTTTCATTTCGGGTTGTGTTACCTCCTTGATAGCACATGATTGTTGAGGCAATGAATGGTACCTTTGTCTTTCCTCTAGAGTCATCTTCTCACTGTTCAATTCATGGCCTATGGCATCAATTTCTGAATCTCCTTCACCTGCATTAGCATCCAAACATAAAAGAGCCTCTAGAGGATCCTTTTTAATGGATCGAGGCATCCAAAATAATCTCATTAATAGTATCGATCTTGTAACATGATTGCTCTATCATGGGGTTTTTCATTGCATTCTTAAGATTAAATGTTACTTTATCATCCCCTACATAAAGGGTTAAACTTCCATTTTTAACATCAATGACGACACCTGTAGTATGTAAGAAAGTTCTACCAAGAATGATAGGGATGTGAGCATCCTCATTAATATCTAAAACAACAAAGTCAACCGGAATAAAGAATTTTCCTACTCTAATAGGCACATCTTCTAAAACACCTTTAGGGTATTTGGCAGTTCTATCCGCCATCTGCAAACTAACATTAGTAACTTTTAGCTCTCTCATGTCAATCTTGCTGCAAATTGATAAGGGCATAAACACTAGCTCCTAGATCACATAGAGTCTTATCAATAAACAAAGGACCTATATTACATGGAATTGAAAAACTTCATGGATCCTTCAATTTAGGAAATTTATTGTGAAGGATCACACTGCACTCCTCGGTGAGTGAAACTGTCTCTGTTACATGACACTCACGTTTCCTGCTCATAATATCTTTCAAAAACTTAGTGTAACTTGGTTAGTGGTCGATTTTGAGGCACAGTAACTTGCAAATTCAACAATAACTTGCAAATTCAAAGACAAAGGTACCATTCATTGAGGAGAATTTTTGAAATAGTTGCAAATTCTTGCAAATTCAGGGGGAAGGCACAGTTAGTGGTCGATTTTGAGGCACAATAACTTGCAAATTCTTAACTATTTCAAGAATTTTTTGAAAGTGATTATCGTTCTTACTCCTGGTTACCCTGTTCGGAAAGGGTACCAGCACCTTCGAGGGAGGAATTGTATCGAAAACTGAATCAGCTGCTGGAGCTTGCTTCTTTAGTGCTTCTTTCTCCTTTGAGGCTTCATTCTCCTTTCCTACAGCTACTTCCTCAAGGTCTTCAATAACAACCGGACTAGTCCTCCCCCGTTCCGTCTGTAGCATTGGTAGTATCAGCATTAGGTATTCTAAGACCTTCATAGTAAGTACCGCTCCTTGTTGCAATGGAATTGAAATGATCACGAGGTGGAGCATTTTATGGAGCAGGTTGAGGAGGAAGTTGGCCTTGTTGCCTTTGAGCTGATGATTAAGCAATTTGTGCTACTTGAGTTTCCAATTGTCGATTGTGGGCCTGCATAGCTTCCATGTCTTTCTGCATCTGCATTATCATATTCTTCAGTACCGAAAACTCATTGCTAGTTGGTTGTGAAGGTGCTGGTGGTGGTGGCCTATTGAAACCCGGTGGTTGAGGTGGAGCAAATCGTTGAACCTGCTGTTGTTGTAGTGCAAAATGTGGCTGCTACGGATTTTGAACATTGCTAGTATCTTGTAGGAGAAGTATGGATGATCCTTCCAATCCGGATTGTATGTGTTGGAGAATGGGTTATTCTTATAAGCTTTAAATACTCATACTTGCTCCATATAACTATGGCATGCTTGCATACTATGCCCCAAAGACCCACATCGCATAAATCACAGAAGACATCAGTAGGTCCCGAAAGTGCAGCCATTGCAACTACCGTCATTGGGTTGGAGGATGGTGTGTTAATATTGTCTAACTTCTCATGGATTAGATTGATTTGTGAAGCCAAAACTCTCATATATGTCATCTACCACATGTTTTCCTCTCTTAGCATGTCCCCTAGGATTACCGAATTGAGAATTATGAATGACGATCTCCTCAATCATATCATATGCAGCATTAACTTCTTGGTTCATAAATCGACCACTAGCAGCAAAATCAAGCAATGGTATACTCTCATTACTCAAACCATTGTAAAAAGATTGCACTAAAAACCACTTCTCAAGTCCATGATGAGGGCACATTCTCAAAAACTCCTTAAATCTCTCCCATGCATCATAAAGAGTTTCATCGCTTTCTTGGTTGAGATTCGTAATTTGACTCCTAAGTTGTGTAGTTCTCTCTGGAGGATAGTACTTCCTTTGAAAAGCAATAGCCAAGTCATCCCAACTGTTGATAGTATCCATGTTTAGACCATTTAACCAAGAACGAGCCTTTTCCTTTAATGAGAATGGGAACATCGTACGTCGTATATAATCTTGAGTTACACCAGCTTGCTTAATTCTATTGCAGTATTGAATGAAGTTATTCAAATGGAAATTCAGATCTTCTTTCAATGTTCCTGCAGACTGATTCCTTTCTACCATGTTTACCAAATTTGGTTTCAATTCAAAATTCAGGGCCTCTATGTCAGGAACTCGATAACCACCTCCCACTGTTGCAGAACACGCCCGAGAATATTCTTTTAGAGACCTTGCTGGTGGTGGCGGCGGTGCATCATTTCGTGGTATGTTGTTTTCGTTGAACTGTGATTCTGCCAACTCTTCCTTATCAGAAATATGAGAAATATTCAACTCAGCAAAAAGTTGTGTCAAATCAACCAGTGTCCGTTTAAAAAAATGACTCATCGCAGTCTCCACTTCCTTCTACGACTCCGCTTATGCAATGATCTTTCCGATTCAAGATCAATCCCAACCGACATACAACCTAATACCTGCACACAATCGAAACTCCAAACCGAAATGAGAACTTCCTCAAAGAACTTGAAGGTTCCTTGAGGGGAGGAAATAAAACAAAAATAAAAACAAATGAAACAATTTAAACCCGACTAATAGAATTGAAAATTGCCTCCCCGGCAACGGCGCCAAAATTTGAACAAGGCTATCGCGCACCTCTCAAAAATAAACCGAACAACTCTAACTAATATAGCTAGGGAAGTAGGGATCGAATCCACAAGGAAGCTATTAAATTTTATTAGATTTAAAAAGTCTAAACTGTGTAAGAGACCTTGGTGGAAAGTTCGGTAAAAACTACTGAAACTAAGAAGACAATAGCTAAAACTAAAGAATTGACAGGAAATTTATGCTTTAAACTCTAATAATGGAAACCTAGGGCAGTTGGCTCAATATGATCAGTCAACAAACTCATAAAACACTCATTAATCAATTCATCGGCATTCATTGAACTAGAGCTCACTAATTATCTCGAACTTAGACTCCCTCAAAACTCCTTTAAGGGCTCTCGCTTGCATAAATTCGTTTTTTCCTATTATTAAGTGGTCTAATTGTGGTAATCTTACCTCTCAACCTCGATTTCAACAATTACCTAACTCACAATTAAATCTGGCCACAATCTAATTGCAATCAATAGAAATCAATAATAGGAATTCAATAAAAAAATCAACAATTAAATAATGAACATAAAATAAATTCACAAAACATGATCACAGATCCCCTAGCCCTAGAGAAAAAGACTACTCACACATGGCTAAAGAAATTAAAACAAGAATAAATTCAAATAACAAATTCATATTCATAAACTAATTAAAACTAGAATTAAAACGAATCTAATCACTAAGAAATTAAACTAAGCAACTAAATTAACAAAATAAATAAACTAAATTAAAGACTAACAAACTAATAAGAATCATAAACTAAAAAGAATAGAAAAACAAACGAAAGAAAGTACCAAAACGAAGATTGATTTGCATTAATTGAAAACCGAATTGTTGAGAACAAGGTAATTGCTTCTAAATTCTAGAGAAAAAAGTGTTTAGGATTCCTAAGTCTAAAAATATGCCAAAAACTAGTTGGGGTCGTTCCCTCTTTACATTGAGTATTTATAGGATTAGTTTTTAATTAAAATAAAACCACGAAGCAAAACCGCACGACAAAACCGAACGGAGCAAAAACCCTTAGACCTGCGCCCGCATAGGTCCCCTTGTTCCCTGTGCCCGCAGGTCTTGTATTTTGTGACTTCTTGAAATTCTAATCTATGTTGCGGGCGCATAGATCAAGGGGGTCAAAGGGCTGCGCCCGCATCTAATTTGCATAACCATAATTTGATGATCCTTCTTGTTTCTTCGCTCGATTTTCTTCAAATCTAGTTCGTGGCTTCTCGTGACTTGGCACGCATCCTGTGACAAGTACATTTTGACTCGTTTTAGCTGCTAATGACTTCAAAACTCCCTATTACACTCCTGTAACATATAAAACAAACCGAAAACCACGCGTAATAATCGAGGAAGCATAAAATAACCGTAAAAAGCTCTAAAAGTCTACTAAAGATGCTAAAACCGTTCCAAAACATAACTTAACATCGAAAGACGGTATTTAATCAAAACATAGCCATAAACTTAACTATTTAGCACAAGAATTAACCAAAAATTAGGGGAAAACAGAACATAAAACACTTATATAAGCATACAAAGTCATCAATTCAAGAATGAATGCTACTTATATATTCCCCTTTAGTAATTACGTACCATAAATAATAGTGGCGATCTGCCACAACTTCTAAAAGTCTCCTAACTCAAATTCCCCAAACAAGGGGAGGAGGAGAAGTGGTGGCAGCCGGCAGCAAGGGCGACGCGTGACAGCAGGGACGGCGCCATTGAGGGGGAGGTCCAGCAATGGCTTCTCATTTTTTTTCTTTTCTTTTTTTTTTCGGAAATTCCAAAATCTTTTTTTCTCTCTCTGTTTTTTTTGAAATCGTAACTCTTAATTTTGCATAATAAATCTGAAACTTCTGGTTTTGAGGGGTATGTATAGGCCCAAAGCAGGTTTTGGTGTAAATACATAAATACCCTTAATGCTTTAAATTACATTTGTGCCCTAATTTAAAGCATTCAGGGTGTAATGTGTTGGGAAAGCTATGTGATCTAATAATTGATATAGGAAGTTGCACTAATGTGGTGTCTACTGTACTTATTAACAAGTTGGAGATTCCTGCCAATAATCATCGATTACCATATAGATTGCATTGGGGCTCAGTAATACCAGCGATGTAAAGGTGGATAAGCAAGCATTGGTGTCTTTCAAAATAGGTACTTTTGATGATCAAGTGCTTTGTGACGTGTGCCCTATGGATGCATGTCATATACCGCTAGGGAGACCATGTCAATATGACAGGTTTGTGGAGTTTGATGGAAGAACAAATGTATATATTATTAGGAAGCAAGAATAGGACAAGCCAATTATTGCTTTAAAACATTTCAAAGGCTCAACAATTAAGTAGGATATGATCAATAAAAAAGGTGTGTTGTTGGTTGATGAAAAGGCTATAGTTAAGGAAGTCAGGGACTGTGATAGATTCTATGTGTTGATGACAAAGGAAGTGCAAGAGCAGGAAGTGAAAATACCTAGAGTATTGTGCCCCTTTCTGCAAGAATTCCAAGACATATTCCCTAATAAAATACCCCTAGGATTGCCGCCAACTACAAGGATTGAGCATCAGATTGATTTAATTCCTAGAGCCCAGATTCCTAACAAGCCAGCGTATAGGTGTAATCCTGAAGAAACTAAAGAGATTCAATGTCAAATTGAAGAGTTGATGGCTAGAGGATATGTCAGAGAAAGTTTGAGTCCATGTGCAGTGCCTACATTGATAGTCCCAAAGAAGGATGCAACTTGGAGAATGTGCATTGATTCTAGAGCTGTGAATAACGTTACAATTAAGTATAGGTTTCCTATCCCTAGACTTGATGATTTATTGGATGAATTGCATGGTTCCCAGGTGTTTACAGAGATTAATCTAAGAAGTGGATATTATCAGATAAGAATGAGGGAACGTGATGAATGGAAAACAGGTTTCAAAACAAAATTAGGTCTCTATGGATGGTTAGTTATGCCTTTTGGTTTAACTAATGCTCCCAATAATTTCATGAGGCTAATGAATGAAGTTTTAAAACCTTTGATTGGAAAGTTTGTGGTTGTCTATTTGAATGGTATTTTGGTATATAGTGCAAGTGTTGAGAACCATCTGCAACATCTGAGAGAGGTTTTTGAAACTTTGATGAAGCAGATATTATATGCCAAGCTCGAAAACTGTTCATTCATGGTAACTAGTGTGACGTTTTTGGGTTATATAGTTTCAAAACATGGTGTTTCTGTTGATCCTTCAATGGTTGAAGCTATTAAACCATGGCCAGATCCAAAATCTTTAAATGAGGTACGTGCTTTCCATGGTCTAGCTTCTTTCTATAGTAGGTTTGTGAAGAATTTTTCATCTATATTAGCTCCTATGACTGAGTGCATTAAGAAGACGAAAGAAAAGTTTGAGTGGACTGATGAGGCGCAGAAATCATTTGAATTGGTGAAGAAGTTGTTGTGTCAAACTCCTATTCTAGCCTTGCCAGACTTTTCAAAGCCTTTTGAGGTGGAGACAGATGCTTTTGGCATAGGGATTAGAGCAGTGCTAGTATAGGGTAAGAGGCCTATTGCTTATTTCAGTGAGAAATCGAATGGAGCAAGGTTAAATTATTCTACCAATGACAAGGAGTTCTATCCAATTGTACGAGCATTGGGTCATTGGAGTCATTATTTGCATCCCAATCATTTCATCCTGCATTCAGATCATGAAGCATTAAGGAATATCAATGGCCAACAAAAACTTAATCTAAGACATGCTAAATGGGTTGATTTCTTGCAGTCTTTCCACTTTTCATCAAAGTATAAAGAAGGAAAGTTTAATGTGTTTGCTGATGCTTTATCTAGGAGGTATACTATACTTGGAGTTCTTAATTTCAAATTACTTGGTTTGGAGGTAATTATCCAATGTTATGAGTAAGATGGAGATTTGTCTCCTATATATTCACAAATGTCCAAAGGATCCGTGAGAGAATATATGTTGCATGATGGGTTTTTATTCAGCAAAAAATTATTATGCATTCCGAAGTGTAGTGCTCGAGAGTTGCTTGTTAGAGAAGCGCATGGAGGATGTCGTGCAGATCATTTTGGGATTACCAAGTCACTGACAATGTTGTAGGAACATTTCTATTGGCCAAATATGGTAGCAGATGTTGAAGCAATCATTTATCAGTGTGCTTTGTGTCAGAAAGCAAATGCATCTTTCCATCAAAGTTTTTATGCAACATTGCCAGTTCCAGAAGCCCCTTGGGAGGATGTGTCCATGGATTTTATTGTGGGTTTGCCTAGAACTGCAAGGCAGAAGGATGCAATTATGGTGGTTGTTCATAGATTATCCAAGATGAGTCATTTCTCACCTTGTCACAAGACTGATGATGCTATGAATGTTGTAGACATCCATTTTCGAGACATTGTTAGATTTCATGGTGTCGACACCTATTTTTGGTCCCATCTAATGGCTAATGATTATCTTGTATCACGTCGCAAACATGTCCGATTGCTGAAAGCAGATTGCTTGAAAATATATAAACGAATAACTAAAAACCGTTGTCGAAAAGGATTAACTGATGATGACTTACAACGGTTGAAATACGCTTAAAATAATTTTGTAATTTCAGTTTTCATTTATTTTATGATTTTAATTTTCACTTCATCACTTTAAATTCATTTTCGAAAATAAAATAAATGAATTTAAGTGTATGAATGTGACAGGATTCGACAAACCTTCTAGAAAGGTTTGTTCGATTTATGGAAACTCTAGGTTATGTAAGTGTATAAATAGTTTTATGGAAGTGAATTTCGTATAATTTCATAATGTATTTCATATAGTATCGAAATATTTTGGTTTAAGGAATTAAATACGCGAAATAAAAAAGCATTTGAGATCCTCCTTGTGAAAATTGAAAATTAGGGACTTCAGCACCACAACATATTGGAGGCACCTAGACGCCTAGTGATGTGTCTAATATTTATATTATTTTTCTACCCAATTCCCTAATGATTTATGGACTGACCAGGCTCATTTGAGCCAATTTTCATGCTAATAGTGTCCTTTTAGTGTTTTGTGTGGTTTTGTAAAGTTTTATAGGAAACAACCAATTTTCGGTTGATTTTACTACCTAGTTTCGGCACTTGAGAGATAAAGATCACTTATGAGAATTTGGAGAATTATTAGAGACATTTTACAACTCATTAGAACAAATTTGACGTCTCACATGACAAGTTGGAGAAATATTAGAAGTAAAAGTGAAGAATTATGAAACTTATAAGTGAAGATTTTGACCACTGTCAACTATTTTGGTCATATCTCAAAATCTATACATCATATTGACCTGATGCTGAATTTCAAAAGCTTCTGTTTCATGATGCGGGCGCATAGAACAAAATTCTTTTGTTCTATGCCGGCGCAGGTCATGTTTTTTTTGGCTATTTTATTGGGAGATCGACTTTTTGCGTAATTAATTATTAAAAAGCCCATTAGGCTTGTATTTAAGGCACGATTTCCTAGGAGCACAGGATATACTTTTCATTATTAGTTTTTCCAGTTTTAAAATCCTAATTAGCTCTCTTAATTACTTTCTCACACTAGATTAGATTAGTTTAGTTTATTTTTACTGAAGAATATACAATTCAATTCAAGTTTCTTTTCCATTCAAGTTTGGTAATTTCTTCTCTTTTTCTTTGTCAATTATTTATAGTTTATGGTTATTAGTTTCATTAGTTCATGTTAATTAGTTTTTGTTTTTTAGTTAGTTTATGATTGTTTATTTAGTTAATTATTATTCTTATTTGTTTATGATCATTAATTTAAATTTGTTTATTGTTTTAGTTTTTATGATTATGAATGAGTAATTTGTTTTCTAAGGTTTAGGGGATCCATGAAATCATTAATGGACTAGTTTAATTTAAATCGATTAGTTCCTGGTTAGTAATTAAATTCCTATGATTGATTTCTATCGATTGCAATTAAATTGTGCGCAGATTTAGTTGTAAGTTTGGTAATTGTCGAAATTGAGGCCGAGAGATAAGATTACCATAATAAGACCACCGAATAATAGGCAAAACGAGTATATGCGAGGGAGAGCCGGTAGAGGAGTTTTGAGGGAGTGTAAGTTCGAGAGAATTAGTGTGCCCTAGTTCAATGAATTTTGTGTAATTGATTGGTTTATGTTTTATGAATTTATTAATTGTTCATGGTGAACCGATTGCCGTAGGTTTTAGTCAATTTGAGTCAATTCTTAGTTTAATTTCGTTATTAGTGTTTTTTAGTTAATAATTAATCATAACCAAGGCCCTTTTTACAGTTTAAACTTTTTAGTACTAGTAGTGTTTCATTGCTTCCCTGTGGATTCGATCACTACTTCCCTAGCTATATTAGTTAGTGTTGTTTGGTTTATTTTTGAGAGGTATGCGACAACCTGCATCACCCAGCCAACGCCCAGGCTCCCAAATACCCTGCGCCATGGTGCTCATTGAGCGTCTTGGCACTCACTTCGCGCGCCCTCGCGCTCATCGTGCATCCTGGCGCCTGTTGTCGTATGTTCTGACGCTCCTCTGGTGCCCTAGAGCTCTCTTACGTTACTTCCAACACTATATATTCCCCCCCTTCATCCTTCACTTTGACACATCTTCTCATTCACATTTTCTTAACTCACTCACTCTCTCTACTTTGTCTCTTTCTCTCTCTAGACTTCTTTCTATTTTTATGCCCTACTCAGGAAACCGTGCATTCCACAAAACACTTATTATTAATATTATTATTACTACTTAACTAAGGTTCTTCAAGCTCTTGGTTCTAAAGGGTCGTCGACGAATTGCACAAAAGGTACTTCGAATGAGGCCAAAACCATCAAAATCATCATCTTGAGTCTTCAAAGAAGTTAGTTTGCATGAATATGTGTTTTTAATGCTTTATTAGATAATCGACATGTTATAATTAAATTCATGTAATGTTGATTAATTGATGATTCGATCTTAAACTAAAATCAATCTTTAGTGGAAACCTTGCTTTAGGTTTTATGTGATTCAGGCTAATGTTTAATGCTTTCAACTCACGTAGAATTCATGTTTAGCTTAAAGGCCTAGAAAGAATGTTACGACTAATCCAAGATTAAAATCAACTTAGGGTCCGTTTGGTAGGGCGTAAAACGTTTTACCCGAAAACAATTTTCCCATTTTACATTTTTTGGTATGGAGAAAGTATTAAATGTAAAACTTTGGATGGAAAACCATTTTCCACCATGTTGAAAACATTTTTCCTCAAAATATGAATGCTATAATTCGATATTATGATTGTGAAATTACACATGAGAACAAGTAGAGGCTGCTACACGCGGGGGGACACTGTGACCTACTGTTGTCTGTACCCTCGTCCCCGAATCCATAGATATGAGACCTTATAATCCTTGGCTGTCATTTTGCCATTGGGCTATAACCTAATGGGGTTACGTTAGCTTCCGAAAGCAGGACGATGGCGACTTCTCTATTAGGGTTTTGAGATTCTAGACTCACTCCCTAAGCCAAGCATACTCACTCTATGCAATCAAACTAACACGACATTAAATGTCCGTAAAAAGGGCACATGGGCCCCCATAGCACTGGGTCCATAGTTTGGCGAGTTCATTAGATATATTCCTTTACTTTTATCTGAGAGTGGACAATTGTAATACCCCATATTTTCACATATTTAAGGAATTATTTTTGCATTTTAAACGTGTAATTTTAATATTTTTATTGAAAAGTTGTATTCAATAAGCATATTAAACAAAAGAATTTAAATAAATTTTAATTAAAAATAATGAATTGTGTTTATAAATAATATTTTATTTCTTATAAAATATTTTGCAAAGTTTCTAAAATTAGAATTTTAAAGAGTTTCCTAATTTAACTTAAGGCAAGGGCATAAAGTATTTTCCACTATTCAAAATAATTATGGGCTTCACCAAATCCTATTTTAGGGTTTATAAATACCGTTTAAAACCCAATTTTCAGATTTCATCTTGCAAACCAGTGATTTAGGATTCCAAAAATTTAGAGAGAGAAAGAGAGAAACAAAAAAAAGGGGAGAAAGAAAGTTGAACAAAAATACATTCTTGTGTTCGGTTTTCTAAGAAGGAAAAAAAATTGTGTTGCTCGCCGGACCGCCCGAGCCGCGCCTGCGGCCACGCCGGAGCCCCAACACCTGCTGCCGTCGAACGACACCACCGCCTGCCACCCTATTCCCCCCTTCGCCGGTAATTTCGAGTATCACTTTTTTTCCTTCTTTTGATTTAATTTTTGCAAATTCATGTTTATATTTATGTTTAATCATGATTTTATAAGTTTCAATCATGTTTTATGAAGTTAAGATTTGTTTTAAAGCATGAATTAATTTGTTGTTCATGAAATTTTAGATTAGGGTTTATGAAGTTATGAAAGTCTTGATTTTTATGAGTTTTAAAGATTTAAACTTCAATATTATGATCATGAATTGTTATTGAGTGAATTTATGATGATTTTATGTAGTTTTTAATTTTTAAAGGCTTATAACATAAAATAATTTGCTGTCCAAATTTTGTAATCATGAAATTCAATAGAATAAATATTATGAACATGTTTTGACTTACGAAAAATTATTCTAAAGCATAGATTGGTTTTAGATTGGTTCTATAGGCGATTTATGATGTTTTTATGAGTTTTCCATGTGTTTTATAATGATGTGTTTTCAATAATTTGCTGTCCAAATTTATGATGTTTTTAGTGGATTGTAAAAGCTGAAAATTTTATAAAAACAAGTTAAAATAAGTTTTAAGTGTTCATATTATGCTAGTATGATCACATATTAATTGTATAATGTTACATATAATTTTTAGTATGTTTCATGAAGTTTCAAAGTGATTGTAAGCATGTTTAACATGCAGTCCAGATTTTGTAAACTGAATAATTAGGATTTTAATGTATGTGATTAGCATGAATTGATCATATAAATTAAGTAATACATTGTATGATGTATTTGTGTTGTTTTTTTTTTTGAGATTTTATAAGTTTCAATCATGTATTATGAAGTTATGATTTGTTTTAAAGCATGGATTAATTTGTTGTTCATGAATTTTAGATTAGGGTTTATAAAGTTATGAAAGTCTTGATTTTTATGAGTTTTAATGATTTGAAATTCAATATTATGATCATGAATTGTTGTTGAGTGAATTTATAATGATTTTGTGAAGTTTAGATTGATTTTTATAGGCTTAAAACATAAAATAAATTTAATTTTTGCAAATTCATGTTTAGTTTTTGCAAATTCATGTTTATATTTATATTTAATCATGAAACATTGTTATGCTTATTTGAATTATGAATTGGTGTGCATGACAAGTTTTATTAGAAGTATGATTTTGTAATATGTTGACATATCATGTTGATTAGCAATATAAATTTTACAAGATTGAATTGGAATGTTATGATCAGTTTAATTTGACCAATAGCTTGTTAAAAAGAAAGGAAGTTATTTTAAAGTTGGTTAGTTACTTAATTAACAAGAAAGGTTGTTGTGAATTTTTATTCACATGATTAAAAAGGAGTTAATGAGCAATTATTTAATTCATGCCACTCGCAGTTTAATGTGTGGTCAAGGAGAAAGTAGATAACAGCCACTCACAGTTAGTGTGTGGTAAAGGAAGTTTAGTTTAATTATAGGACACACATGAGATTATTTTTAGAATTACTTTAAATCAAAGATAATTAATATGGCTTGCTTGGTTTGATGCACGTTTTTATGTGATGTTGTGTGTGAGTTATAACATTGTTAAACCGGTTAATCACGTAAAGGGTAAGAGGATTTGCATCAAAACTCTTGGAACATATATACCTTGAGTATGAACAATGGGGGGAGTCGTAAGGAATGGAGATCTATGACTTCTAATTGGAGTACAAGACGTTGTACTCTTTTATATTTTTAATGAGCTGGAATTCCGTCACTTTAGGTAATACCTTCTTGGAGTTGCTCCAAACTTGGTGCCCAATAGGGCGATTTTACAGGAAAGGAAACCCGTTTGATGCAAAATACGAAGTTTAAATGTAATAGTTGATTTGTTGAGTCTAAGCACAGGTGAAAGGTTGTCAAAGGTAAGTTGTGTGTATGTTTTAGTTCATGTTGTTTTGTTGCATAGCCTTTAGTAGTTATGTACTCAACTTTGCTGACTGTTTGTTTTCTGTGCATGGCTATGTCTTGGAGTTTCCCCTACAATGACCCACTTGTTGGTGAGTAGTTGTCTAGAATAAGAAAAGCTACCGGTACAAGTGGGTAGATGTCATTTCATGCTAGGCTGGTGTGAGAGCGCTTGCTGTGTAGTTTTGTAGTTTTAATTTTATTGCTTATGAATTACTAACCTTTATTTGGATGTTGTTTATTTTCAAAGATTCTAGTTTTGGTTTTTAAGGGCCATTAAAATGGTTCCGAAGTGTAAAAAAGTTTTAAGTTGGTTTTTATTTTGGATGTTGATTTTAATTTGGTTTTGAGATTTTGAATTTTAGTTTTAAATTAGTTTTTGGTTTTAGGACTTCCGTTGTAGTACTTTGATAAATGCCCTAGCCGTTATCACGGTAGCGGTAATACTTTGGTTTTTCCGTTATTAGGCGTTTTAATAATGGTAATTCTTTAATATTTATAATATGTTTTCCGGAAAAATATAGAGTAGAAAGTTAGGAAATTCCAGGGTGGTACAAAGTTGTTGCCAGAGCTTAGATTTTGAAATAAAATAAATTTTATTTTTGGGGGTTCCCTAAGCTTTATTTTGGGAAAGAAGAATTTCTTATTTTGGAAAGTTTTTGAAAATGAAATCTTTTCTAAAAATAGTAAATTCCGAAAATGGAAAGTTTTGAAAAAAAAATTATGTGTGCAGGTATGCCAGGAATTCAAGTATATATTATGTGTTATTGCTTTAATACCATGTGGTGAGCTTGGGTATGTAGGATAGACTTTATTTTTGTTGTTTCATGCATTAAAGTTCATGTTTTAAGGTGTTGCTTATGTGAGTAGTTATGTGTAAAGGAAATTGTATGTTAGGCACAAGACCTTTTTGTAGAACTGTTAGTTTGTTTTGTTGTGGGAAGGATGGTCCATAGTCTTAAGTGTTGTGCAGAATGTCGTATAGTATGCCTAGTAAAGACACACAAATAGGAACCCTGGAGAAGAAAGACTATGAGAGTCCACCCCAGTACGTTTGGAAAATACAGTTCTACTGTTGGTATATGAGTACTGTATTGAAGTTGCCCCAATGGGACCAGCCCGACCATGTATCTGTAATACCCCACAAATTCACTTATTTAAACAAAGTATTTTTTTGTATTTCATGCGTATAATCTTCGTATTTTATTCGTATAATTTTAATACTTTTATTGAAAATTATATTCAATAGAAGTATTAAATAAAAAGAAATTAATAAAATATAGTTTTGTTTAAAAGTAATTATTTGTGTTCTTAAATAATAATTTTTATGATTAAAAAAAATATTATAAAAGCTTCTAAAAATAGATTTTAAAGGTTTCCTAATTTACTTAGGAGTGTTTATGGGCCTCACCAAAATCCTACTTTGGGGCCTATAAATACCCTACAAAACCAATTCCAACTTTTCCTGATCATACTAGTCAATTAGGATTCCAAAAATTTAGAGAAAAAAAGGGGGAAAAAAAAAGACTTTCGAATTTCCGAAAAAAAAACACCTTTTGTGCCTCGAGATCTGCGCCCAGCCGGACCCACCGCCGGCCACTACACCACCGTGGCAGCCACCGCAGGCCACCTGCTGCACCACCGAACTTCCTCCCCTTCGTTTGGTATATTTCGAATCTTTTATTAAAAAAAAGTTTACATCTTTATTTTTTTTAATTCAATCTTGCAAATTTATGATTATAATTATGTTAATCATGTTTTTATAAGTTTAATTATGTTTTTATATAAGTATGAATTGTTTTTAAAGCATGAATTAGCTTTGGTGATCATGATTTATAAATTAGGATTTGAAAATTTATAAAGTTATGATTTTTATGAATTTTTGTGTTCCAAACTTTAATGTTATGATCATAGATTATTTTTGGGTGAATTTATGATGATGTTATTAAGTTTAGATTGATTTTAAAGGGTTTTAAACTTGTTTTATAAAGCTGTCCAAATTTTATAATCATGAATTTGAGTTAAATAAATGTTATAAACATGTTTTAACATATGAAAAATTGTTCTAAAGCCTAGATTGACTTCATAAACATGTTAGTAGATTGTAGAAGTGTTTTGACATGAAATCATGATGTTTTCATAAGTTTTTCATGACTTTAAGGTTTAGACATAAATCTGAACTTTTAATAAAAACAAGTTAAATTGAGTTTAAGAGTCCAAATAGCACTAGTATGATCACACATCAATTCTATGATGAGATATATAAATTTTAGTATGTTTTATGATGTTTAAGCGTGGTTTTAAGCATGTTTAACATGCTGTCCAGATTTTATAAATTAATTAAATAGCCTTTTAAGGTATGGAAATAGCATAAATTGATCATGTAAGTTAGGTAATACATTTTATGGTCGATTAGTGTCATTTTCGGAAGTTTTCAAAGAGTTTTGATAAATTTAGATTGCTGTCCACTTTTCTAAAGTGGCATGAAAATTTTATTAAGGTTTTATAAAGTATAATTAAGTCCCGAAAACTAAGTAGAATTGCAGTAGAGAAGAAAATTGAGGTATGGAATTGAGTAGAGACCAAAAAAGGAATGTTTTGGACAATGTTTCCAAATTTAGAAGTTGGTTATGGTTGTTGTAGAATTTAGTCAACAAGGTTTTAATTTAGTTCGGTTTTCCTTGTGTAGGAGACTTTGAATTAGTCCACTTCTAGAAGTTGTGGTGGAGCACAGCTATTATACAAGGTACGTAAGTACTAATGACAAACATAGGAGTTAGAATGCATGCTTGTTCTGGATCATGAATTTATATGCATGACAAGTTTTTAGTGGCATGTTTTTAACGCTTAATGACATTCCACGTTAGATAGGAAATTTAATTTTCATAAGCTTGAATTAGAATGTTCTGATCAGTATAGTTTGGCCAACAGTTATATGAAAAAAGGAAAGAACTTAATTTTAAATTTGATTAGATTCTTAATAAACATGAAAGGTAGTCGTGGATTTGTTCACATGATTAATAGAAGTAATGAGCAATTATTTTATAAATAATACCACTCACAGTTTAATGTGTGGTCAAGAAGAAAGTATGTTATTAGCCACTCACAGTTAATGTGTGGTACAGGAGATTCAGTTTAATTCAAGGACTCACATAAGTTAATTTGGAATCACCTTAAAGCAAAGATAATGAATATGGTTGGTTGTTTGTATGCATGTCCTTATGTGATGTTGCATGAGAGTCATGACATTGTTAAACTTATTATATCACGTAAAGTGTAAGAGGATTCGCAACAAAACTCTTGGAACGTATATACCTTGAGTATGTACAATGGGGGGAGTCGTATGGAACAGTGATCTATGACTTCTAATTGGAGTACAAGACGTTGTACTCTTTTATATTATATATGCGCTGGGTATCCATCACCTTGTGTGACATAGGTAATACCTTCTTGGAGTTGCTCCCAAGTTGGTGCCCAATAGGGTGATTTTAACGGAAAGGAAACCCGTTCGAAGCCGAGTCCAAAAGTTAAATATAATAATAATCTTATTGAGTCCATGTACACGTAAGAAGGTTATCAAAGGTAAGTTGAGTGCATGTTTTTATTTCTTATTGTTATTGCATAGTCTTTAGTAGTTATGTACTCAGCTTTGCTGACTGTTTGTTTTGTGTGCATGGCTTTGTCTTGGACTTGGCCCTACGATGACCCACTTGTGGTGGGTAGTTGTCTAGTAAAAGGAAAGCTGCAGGTACAAGTGGGCATAAGTCATTTCATGATGGGATGGAGTTAGAGCGCTTGATGTGGTCGTAGTTTTGCTTTATTTCATTTGCTTATAGAGACTAACGTCTATTTGGTTGGTTGGATTTTGAAAGACTCCTAATTAGTAATTTTGGTTTTGGTTTTTAAAGGGCCATTAATATGGTTCCAAAGTGTAATAAATTTAAACTTGATTCTATTTTAAAGTTGTTTGGAGTTTAGTTTTAAATTGTTTTGGTTTTTAAGACTTCCGTTGTAGTACTTTGATAAATGCTTTAGCCGTTATGACGGTGGCGGTAATACTTTGGTTTTTTCATATATATTCGTTTAATGAACGTAACATCTACTAATTTAACATGTTTTCTGGAAAAATAGGAAGTAGGAAGTTAGGGAAAATCCAGGGTGTTACAAAGTGGTTACCATAGCTTAGATTTTGAAATAAAATGAATTTTATTTTTGGGGGTACCTTAAGTTTTATTTTTGGAAAGAGAAATTTCTTAAATCGGAAACTTTTGAAAATGGAATTTTTCTAAAAATAGTAATTTCCTAAAATAGAAAGTTTTGAAAAATAAATTATGTGTGCAGGTATGCAAACAATTCAGGTATGTATTATGTGTTATCGCTTTAATACCATGTGGTGAGTTTGTGCTAGGAAGTTGGGCGTGTAGGATAGACTTTGTTTCTGTTCTTTCATGCATTGGAGTTTACAATCAAGGTGATGCTAATGTGTATAGTTGGGTGTAAACAAAGTTGTATGTTAGCCACAAGACTTTCTTTTTGCTGAACTGTTAGTTGTTTGTTTGTTTTGTTCTTTTGGGAAGGATGGACCATTAGTTTTAAGTTTTATGCCGGATGACACATAATATGCCTAGTAAATATACTCAAATGGGGACATTGGAGAAGAAAGATTATGAAAGTCCACCTCAATACGTTTGGAAGATACAGTTCTATTGTTGGTACATGAGTACGGTGTTGAAGTTACCACAATGGGATCAACGTGATCAAGTAGCAGCTTTGATTGTTAGGTGTTTACCCGACCGTTCACCCTACCTAGAAATTAAGGTGAACTTTAGTGATTTTCATTTTCTTGGAGGCCTTCCAAACTATTGTAAGTATAAGGATGCTGTTGGTCAATGGGGTAGTGATTGGAGGTTCTTGGAGGGGTACATTGCTAAGAAGGAACAGGAGTATCAACAAATGAATGCGAATAAGGAGACCCTGCCCGCACCAAGCCCAACAGGTAGTCAATGGAGTGAAGACCAAATGGAAGACGAGACTCCTATAGGTTCGAAGACTAGTGAATTCAAGGTTAGTTCATGCTATAAAATTGAGGACCCAAACCCCGTAATCCCGGTATATGTTGACTTGATAAATGAATCTAAAGAAGAGGAAGAAGAATCAGATCCTGAGGAAGACATGGAAGGAGAAGGAGAGGAAACCGATGAGGAAATGGGGGATGATACTAAGGATGACCCAGAATTCGTACCGAAGAAATAATTTATGTCGAGAGACAAGAAGGATAATGTTAATATGTAGAGACTTTTTTTAGATATAGATACCTTATTATGTCTAATGTTTTACTATCTAGTTGAACACTACAAGTTATTGTTTATCTTAGTTTAAATAAGTGGCAGTGAGCCATAAGAAGTAATGAGAGAAGTTGAGTAATAAAATTATTTTATGGTTAAAACCTCAAGTAGAATAGAACCAAGGGAATTATTTTTATTTCTTATATGATTTATTCTTATTCCAATGGTTGTGTAAACAATCAAGACAAAGTGAATCATTCACTCTAAAAGAATGAAATTTCTTTTATGAGATGAAATGAAAAAGTGTTTTATGTATGTCTCTATGTCCTAACTTATAGTTAGACTTAATTTAATACAAAGGTCTTTTCCTGTACAGGAGAAATAGAGTGGCTGAACGTAACAACAATCAGCTGAAAGAAGTAGTAAGGCAATTAGCTACTATAGCTGAACAATTAGCTGCCAGAGGAAATGAAAATGGTAGTGACCCTGTTGGGGAACTCTTTAAGAAAATTTCTCAAAGCAAGCCACCCACTTACTAAGGAGAGCACAATCCAACTATTCTAGAGGGATGGTTGAGAGAATTCAATAAATTGTTTGGGGCAGTAGAGTGTCCAGAGGAGCTTAAGGTGAACCATGATGTTTACTATCTTAGGGGAGAAGCTGACTTATGGTGGTCACATAATGAGGCTGTAATAAGGGCTTTACTAGGATTCAATTGGGAAATGTTTCAGGAGCAGATTCGTAATAAGTTCTACCCTGTGTTTCTTCAGAAACAGAAGGCTGAGGAGTTCCTAGAACTTAGGATGGGGAGTATGTCTGTTACTGAGTACTACTCTAAGTTTATAGAGCTGTCTAGGTTTGCTGTTGAGGCTGTGGCAACTGAGAGGATGAAAGCTAGTCATTTTGAGAGGGGGTTACCCTTGGACTTACAATCACAACTAGCTGGACAAATCTTTGAGTCCTTGGATGACTTATATGGTAGGGCTGCACACTTGTATGCCATAGACCAAAAGAAGAAGGAAGTACAGAAGAAGAGTGAGACGAGGGAGAAAAGGAAGGATGGTGGAGGAAACTTCAACCAACAAGGGAATCATGGTGGATATAAGAGACCTCGTTTCAACAACAACTTCCAGGGTACTAGGGGAAACTTTGGGAAGCCTAATTCTAGAAATGGGAATAGCACTCAGGTGGCTAGTCAAGGAGGGTGTGTGTACTTTTGCAAGAAGTGTCCCAACAACCACCCAGGGAAAGACTGTGCAGGGAACCCAGTGACTTGTAGGTTGTGTAACAAACTTGGACACCGTGAGTATGAGTGCTTCTCTAAGAAAAAAGGAAAGGAGGAACAGAATTCTCAAGCTAGGGGGAATTTAGTTGGGGGACAACAAAAGGGTTTCCAAGGAAATATGGGAGGATAGGAGACATCTCAAGCTGGAAGTAGGAATGGGAGTGGAAATTGAGGAGGACAGCCTAAGACTTCAAACACTAGGAAGCTGAATGTGATGGCTCGAAGTGATGCGGATGCTAATAAGGATGTGATCACTAGTACTTTTTCTATTCATTCCTTACCTGTTAAAGTTTTGTTTGATTCTGCTGCAACATACTCTTTTGTTTCCATTAAACTCTTAGAAAAGTTAAAACCTATGTTGGGAAAAGTAGATGCAGTAGACGTGTCAATAGTTTTACCTTCGGGATAAGAAGTGCAATGTTCAAGGAGATATTAGGATGTTCCTATTGTAATTGAGGGAGTGGAGTTTAAGGCTAACCTAATCGAGTTTGATTTAGGTGACCTAGAAGTGATCTTAGGAATGGATTGGTTGAGTAAACATAAGGCTGAGATTCAGTGTGAACCACTGAAGATCTTGTTGGTGAATAAGGGTAAGAAGTTGAGTTATTGGAGGACAGGAAGACCGAAACACAACAAAATAGTGTCAGTAATGTGGTTCGCTAGGTTTGTGAAAAGAGGTTTTCCGATTTACCTTTGTAGTGTGCAAGATGTGGATCATATTGAGACTGCTAAACCTGAGGATATTGAAGAAGTGAAGGACTTTCTTGATGTGTTTCCGGAGGAGATTCCGGGAATGCCAACGAAGCGGGAGATAGACTTTACTATAGACTTAGTCCTAGGAACAACACCTATTTCCAAAGCACCCTATAGGATGGCGCCTGCGGAAATGAGCGAATTAAAGGAGCAGTTGCAGGATTTGTTGGAAAAGGGGTACATTAGGCCTAGGGCTTCACCTTGGGGAGCACCAGTATTGTTTGTGAAAAATAAAGATGGGAGTTTGAGGTTATTTATTGACTATAGGGAGCTGAATAAAGTGACGATCAAGAATAAGTGTCCATTGCCAAGGATTGATGACTTGTTTGATCAATTGAAAGGAGCTACGATGTTTTCGAAAATTGACTTAAGGTCAGGATACCATCAATTGAGGATTGCTAATGAGGACATACCGAAAACAACTTTTCGCACTAGGTATGGGCATCACGAATTCACTGCTATGCCTTCTGGGTTGACCAATGCACCAGCAATTTTTGTGGATTTAACGATTTTTGGATAATTTTGTATCGTTTTCTGATCAGGAAGCAGATTCAAGCATTGAAGAGAAAGAGTTGATTCTAAGTCGTCCTGAGATTCAAGGGTAGTGTTCTGCAATTCAAGGGTGGCGTTCATTTGGGCTACATGGCTTTGGATTAACTCATGGTCATTATTGCATAACACTCATACTTGAATAAGGCCACACGCCACTAGGCGTTCACTTGGCGTTCAAGGCTAGCTAGGCGTTCACTTGGCGTTTCAAGGCTAGCCTAAGCGTTCACTTGGCGTTCAACACTTGGAAAGGAAGGTTATAAGTTGGCATTCAGCATTGACAAAGCATAAGTTGGCGTTCAACAGTGGCAAATGCGTTAAACACTTGGCGAGTATAAGTTGGCGTTAAAATGGCGAGTACTTTGCTATTTTTCCAGTTCTTGGGCAAACAAGTTATCTTGTAATTTATAGTTTAAAATCTGATAATTATCTTGTTAAAGTGTATTTAGATAAGTTGTTAGGATATTTTTGATTAGTTAGTTTGATAGAGTTGTTAGGCAAGATAAGATCAACTTACAATAATGAGGTGGCATACTTATCAAGTGTATGTTTATCTTGTGAAGGTCGGATTTACTAGGATTAGTGTGTCTTTGGAGTTGTTTTTATTTCCTAGATAGTAGTTTAGGGAGTTTATCCAAGAGTGGTTTAGGAGTCCAAGGTATTTGTACTATAAATACCATGTTTTTTCAATAAAATTCAGATTTTGATTATTGTTCACTGGTTATGCGCTATTTTGTGTGAGATTTCACCCCAAATTTACAAAGTATTTTCGAGTGTTTTGAGAGTTAGAGCTTCAAAATATTCACCACAGTTTTAGTATTTGTGATTGGTATTCTCACAAAGATTAAAACACCCTTAGAACTAGATTGTTGAGTGTTCCAATCTAACCTAAGTTTGTGAGTTTCGTGATTGTGAGTGTTCAATTCACGAAGTTCTTTAAAATCAATCTATCTAAGTTTAAGCCCTTAGTTTGATGAAGAGATATAGATCAGTGGTATCAAAGCACAATGGCTGATCAAGAAAACAAAGCAAAGTTTATAGTGATGAGTTCATTCGCACCTAGCAGAACAAACCAACAAGTTGCAAGAATGTTTTGGGTTTGACAACGGAAGTTATTCGCCTCAAGCTAACCTTCAAATAGTGATGATGATCGTGGTTTGAAGTTTGAAGTTATGAATTTGATGGCCAAGGTGGATGTAGAAGCCTACTTTGACTGGGAACTGGCATTGGAAAGGTATTTTGATATAAGGGCACGAGTGAGATAAGAAGTACAAGATTGCATTGTAATAAATATCTAAATACGCTTCCATGGGGTTCAATGGACTCAAAAGGAGTAGGCAGCGGCGAGGTAGAGCAGATCGAAAACTTGGGAAAGCTTAGAAGAAGCTTTTGAGAAGGCGTTTTGTTCCTACAAATATCAAACAAGAGTTGTATGTTAGATTGGCACGTTGAAACAAGGAATCAAGCCTATGGAAGATTACATTGCTGAGTTTGAAAAACTAACCATACATAAGTTGACGTTGAAGAGAGGGAGGAGTAAAAAATTGCAAGTTTTATTGGTGGCCTTAACGGGGATGTGTGTTACAAGATTGCGTTACAACCTACCTATCTTTGATGAAGTTTAGCAAAACTGCCATAGTATTGGATAAGCAAAGGGAAAAGGAACGTGGACTAGCCATCACCTAAGCCATCAAGGGATATAAAATCTACCAGCTCAACGCCCATTGATCTAAAAGTGAAGCAAAGAAGTTCATGGCGACCAAGCAGTGATAGGGGAAGAAGGTTGAAACACTTGTTGATGGTAACAAGAAGGCAACATGTTTTAAGTGTAAGGGTTATGGCATTTTATACAGAGATTGTCCTACTTCTAGGGCGTTGACTCTGCGTGAGATGAGGGAGATTGATGAATCACCAATGAATTCAACACGCCATAGAAGAGGAGGGTGGCGAGGAAGAATGCAAGCCAAAAAGTGACTTGAGGAGGATGAAGTTTATGAAATAATCTTAGTTCTTAGAAGGGTTTGCACTCCAAATCCGTGGGAGAAGAGCAACGTGAAAAACATCTTTCACACACTCGGCAAGTTACACAATTCTTTTGTAGTTTGATTGTTGATGGAGGTAGCTGTGCCAACGTAGTCCATCTAAAAACTGGTTGATTAAAACTACAATTGAAAACATCAAGACACCCGAAACCTATAAGCTGAAAGTGGCTAGAATGATGACAATGAAGTGAGTATACGAAAGCAAGCGCTAGTAAATTTTTCAATTGTGAAAATTTGAGGACGAGGTACTTTGTGATGTTGTTCTCTGGACGACCTGTGATGACACTTGGTAGACCATGGTAGTATGATAGAAAAACTATCCATGATGGCGAGTTAAACGTGTACAAGGTCTTCAAAGGGGAAAGCGAAGGGAATTGCTCCCACCTTTCACCTGTGACCTAAGCAAGAAGAAAAAGGAAAGCCCCAAAGATGATAAAAAGGTGTGGTTGTGTCACGAAAGCAATTTGAGAAGGACATGGGTGCTCGTGATTTTGTATACCTCCTGGTTGCTAAGGAAGTAAAGAAAATTGAAGACATTGATCATCCTATTCTACAAGAATTATTGAGTGAATTTGAGGATGTGTTTCCAGAAGATTTGCCACAAGGGTTGCCTCCAATTCGTGGTATTGAACACCAAATTGATTTGATTCCTGGTGCTCCCATACCTAACAAGCCACCATATAGATGCAATCCAGAAGAAACAAAAGAATTACAAAGGCAAATTGATGAGCTTATGGAGAGAGGGTATGTACGTGAAAGTATGAGTCCTTGTGCAGTTCCTACCCTGCTTGTACCTAAGAAAGATGGGACGTGGAGAATGTGCATTGATAGTAGAGCCGTGAATCACATAACTATCAAGTATAGGTTTCCTATTCCTAGGTTGGATGATTTACTAGATGAATTAAGTGGTTCTCAACTATTTTCAAAGATTGATTTACGTAGTGGGTATCACCAAATTCGTATGAGGGAAGGGGATGAATGAAAGACGACGTTCAAGACAAAGCATGGGCTATATGAATGGATGGTTATGACTTTTGGTTTAACTAAAGCCCCTAGCACATTTATGAGGCTTATGAATGAGGTGTTGCGTCCTTTCATTAGTAAATTTGTTGTGGTTTATCTTGATGATATATTAGTGTATAGCAAGAATGAAAGGGAGCATATGGGTCATCTTCGACAAGTCTTTGAAGTTCTAAGGAAACAAAAACTCTATGGGAAACTAGAAAAGTGTGATTTCATGCAAAGTGAGATTAGTTTTCTAGGGTACATTGTTTCGCATGAGGGTATCAAAGTGGATCCAAAGAAAGTTGAAGCTATTGCATCATGGCCTATTCCTACAACAGTTACTCAAGTGAGATCTTTTCATGGCCTAGCTTCGTTTTGTAGGAGATTTATTCGTAATTTTAGCACTATTATGAGCCCTATAACTGAATGCAGGAAACAAGGCAAGTTTGAGTGGACCAAACAAGCTCAACTGGCGTTTGACTTGGTAAAGGAAAAAATGTGCAATACTCCGATTCTAGCACTTCCTGATTTCACTAAACCTTTTGAAGTTGAGTGTGATGCAAGTGGTACAGGGATTGGTGCAATTCTCATTCAAGGAGGGAGGCCAATTTCCTACTTTAGTGAAAAGTTAGGAGGAGGAAAATTGAATTACTCTACTTATGACAAGGAGTTCTATGCTATGATTAGAGCATTGGATCATTGGAGCCATTATCTAAGACCACAAGCTTTTGTGTTACATTCTGACCATGAATCATTAAGACATATCAATAGCCAACAAAAGCTTAATGCTCGACATGCTAAGTGGGTAGAGTTTCTTCAATCTTTTAACTTTGTTGCAAAATACAAGGCTGGCAAGGCTAATGTAGTGGCGGATGCACTTTCTACAAAACACAATTTGATAGCAATGGTTGGTTCAAGAGTGTTGGGATTCGAAATCATCAAGGAATATTATGATCAAGATAAGGATTTTGGTGACATATGTAAGCAATGCACACAAGAAACAATTGGTCATTACAACTTGGTTGATGGGTTTCTATTCAAAAACAACAAACTTTGTATCCCTAAGTGTGCTATAAGGGAGTTGTTGGTTCGTGAAGCTCATGGAGGGGGTCTTGCAGGACACTTTGGCATCAACAAAACAGTTGAATTGTTACAAGAACACTTCTACTGGCCAAAGATGGTGGGAGATGTGCACGCAATTCTAGCTCGTTGTGGTACTTGTCAATGATCAAAAAGCACGTTTCATAAGGGATTATGCACTCCACTACCTGTTCCAGAAAAGCCTTGGGAGGATGTGAGCATGGACTTTATTGTTGCTTTGCCAAGAACACAAAGGGGTAAGGATTCAATCATGGTTGTGGTTGATAGGTTTTCAAAGATGGCGCACTTTATTGCTTGTCACAAAACTGAGGATGCTATAGGAGTGGCTTCTTTATATTTTAAGGAGATTGTTCGATTGCATGGGGTTCCTAAAACCATTGTTTCTGATCGTGATAGCAAGTTTCTTAGTTACTTTTGGAAGGGTTTATGGAAATTGATTGGCACAAAGTTGTTGTTCAGCACTTCTCATCATCCACAAACAGATGGGCAAACTGAAGTCACTAATTGAACAGTTGGTTCGTTGCTTAGGGGACTTGTGAGTAAAACTGGCAAAGATTGGGATGTGAAGCTAAGTCATGCAGAATTTGCGTACAATAGGACACCTACCTATGCTACTCAACATTCACCTTTTGAATTAGTTTATGGTATCAATCCTTATATTCCAATTGACTTGATTGCTATTACTAAAAACGAGTATGTCCATGAAGATGCAAAGAAACAAGCAGAGAACATGTTGAAGTTACATAAGCAAGGCAAGAATTGAGAAAGTGAATGAGATGTACAAGAAAAACGCAAATAAGAAACGCAAGTCTAAGACATTCAATACAAGTGATTTAGTTTGGCTTCATCTTAGGAAGGAGAGGTTTCCCGGCAAACGCAAACACAAACTCATGCCTAGAGCTTAGGGTCCTTTTAAAATCTTAGAGAAGTATGGTGATAATGCTTACAAGGTTGACATTGGAGAAGAGTATGGCGTGGCTAGTACCTTTAACATAGGGGATTTAACTCCTTACTTGGATGATAAGCAGATTCAAGAATTGAGGACAATTCCTTTTGAAGAAAGGGAGGATGATCAGGAAGCAGATTCAAGCATTGAAGAGAAAGAGTTGATTCTAAGTCGTCCTGAGATTCAAGGGTGGCGTTCTGAAATTCAAGGGTGGCGTTCATTTGGGCTACATGGCTTTGGATTAGCTCATGGTCATTGTTGCATAACACTCATACTTGAATAAGGCCACACGCCACTAGGCGTTCACTTGGCGTTCAAGGCCCGCTAGGCGTTCACTTGGCGTTCAAGTCTAGCTAGGCGTTCACTTGGCGTTCAACACTTGGAAAGGAAGGTTTATAAGTTGGCATTCAGCATTGACAAAGCATAAGTTGGCGTTCAACAGTGGCAAATGGCGTTCAAACACATGGCGAGTATAAGTTGGCGTTCAAAATGGTGAGTACTTTGCTATTTGTCCAAATTCTTGGGCAACAAGTTATCTTGTAATTTATAGTTTAAAATCTGATAATTATCTTGTTAAATAGTTATTTAGATAAGTTGTTAGGATATTTTCTTGATTAGTTAGTTTGATAGAGTTGTTAGGCAAGATAAGATCAACTTACAATAATGAGGTGGCTTACTTATTAAGTTGTATGTTTATCTTGTGAAGGCCGGATTTACTAGGATTAGTGTGTAACGGATGTACGGAGTTTCTTAGGGTTAGCATGTTACTATAGGAGGTTTGTGAAAGCTTTTTCGAGGATTGCTAAACCCATGACTTCGTTAATGAAGAAAGACAATAAGTTTGAGTGGAGTAATAAGTGTGAAGAGGCATTTCAGACTTTAAAAGAGTGTTTGACTACAGCTCCAGTGCTGACTTTGCCAGATGGAAGTGACTCTTATGATGTGCTTAGTGATGCTTCTAAAAATGGTTTGGGATGTATGTTGATGCAAAATAGAAAGGTGATAGCTTATGCTTCGAGACAATTGAAACCATATGAGGTTAACTACCCTACATATGATTTGGAGTTCGCAGCAATAGTGTTTCTCTTGAAAATTTGGAGACATTATTTATATGGAGTGAAATGTAGGATATACACAGACCACAAGAGTTTAAAGTACTTTATCACTCAAATAAATTTAAACATGAGACAAAGGATGTACAAACACTTAGATGATTTGGCACGACCTTGAAGATGAGTACAGCTTTCCATCCAGCAACTGATGGACAAACAGAGAGAACCATAAAAACCTTAGAAGACATGCTAAGGTCTTGTGTAGTGGACTTCTAACGGAATTGGGAGGATCTCTTAGATCTCATTGAGTTTTCGTACAACAATAGTTACCATGCAAGCATTGGCATGGCACCCTTTGAAGCTCTATATGGAAGGAAGTGTAGAAGCCCTTTGTGTTGGAACGACATAAGTGAAACAGTAATTCTAGGACCTCAGTTAATAGAGAAGACCATAGAGAAAATTAGAGTAATACAAGCAAAGATTCAAGCAGCACACGATAGACAAAAATCCTGTGCGGATCAAAAGCGCCAAGACGTTCTGTTTGAAGTTGGCGACAAGGTGTTACTTAAGGTATCACCAATGAAAGGAGTGATGAGGTTTGGAAAGAAAGGAAAGTTAAGCCCAAAGTACATAGGACCCTATGAAATCTTGCAAAAGGTAGGAAAGGTAGCTTATAAGCTAGCACTACCAATGGAGTTGAGCAAAGTTCATAATGTTTTCCATGTGTCTCAACTAAGGAAGTATGTGCCGGACGAGTCACATGTGTTGCAACCTGAAGCAATAGAGTTAGATCAACGTTTGACCTATGAAGAGAGGCCAATTAAAATCCTTGATAATAAGCTTAGAGATACTTGTAGAAAGAGTGTCAAGATAGTGAAAGTGTTGTGGTCTAACCAACAAACCGAAGAAGCTACTTGGGAAGCTAAAGATTTGATGAGAGAAAAGTACCCAGAGCTTTTTCAGGTTAGTAGTAGAGTTACGGGGACGTAACTCCTTTTTAAGGGGGGTAGAAAGCGACCAGTTTTCCACGCGTTTTACCCTCAATTTTACAAGTTTTTATGAGTTTCTATAACTTTTAAGTAAGAAGTTTTATGTTCGTTTATTAGAAGTTGTCAAGTAAGTGTAGTTTCTATGACTTTTAAGTAACGAGTTTTATGTTCGTCTAATAGAAGTTGTCAAGTAAGTGTCTAAAGTCTACAACAATATAGTGTTTCAGTAACAAAGTATTAAGTAAAAGTAGTCTCTATTCAAATTCCATACACTAACCTACACAAAGTTTCGGGACAAAACTTCTTTCAAGGGGGTAGACTGTAATACCCCACAATTTCACGTATTTAAACAAAGTATTTTTTTTTTTGTATTTCATGCGTATAATCTTCGTATTTTATTCGTATAATTTTAATATTTTTATTGAAAATTATGTTCAATAGAAGTATTAAATAGAAAGAAATTAATAAAATATAGTTTTGGTTAAAAGTAATTATTTGTGTTCTTAAATAATAATTTATATGATTAAAAAAAATATTTTAAAAGCTTCTAAAAATAGATTTTAAAGGTTTCAATGGTTGTGTAGACAATCAAAACTAAGTGAATCATTCGCTCTAAAAGAATGAAACTTCTTTTATGTGACGAAATGAGAAAGTGTTTTTATGTTATAAGTTTATGTTTTTCTAACCTAGAGTTAGACATAATTTTATATAAAGGTCTTTTATTTCCTCTACAGGAGAAATAGAATGGTTGAATGTAACAACAATCAGCAGAATTATGTAGTGAGGCAATTAGCTACTGTAGCTGAACAGTTAGCTGCCAGAAGAAATGGAAATGGTAGTGACCCTGTTGGGGAACTTTTCAAGAAGATTTCTCAAAGTAAGCCACCCACTTACCAAGGAGAGCACAATCCAACTATTCTAGAGGGATGGTTGAGAGAGTTTAATAAGTTGTTTAGGGCAGTTTAGTGTCTAGAAGAGCTTAAGGTGAACCATGTTTATTATTTGAAAGGAGAAGCTGATCTTTGGTGGTCACAAAATGAGGCTGTGATTAGGGCTTTACCAGGGTTTAATTGGGATATGTTTCAGGAGCAAATCCGTAATAAGTTCTATCCTGTGTTCCTTCAGAAATATAAAGCTGATGAGTTTCTAGAGCTTAAGATGGGAAGTATGTCTGTCACTGAGTACTGCTCTAAGTTCATAGAATTGTCTAGTTTTGCTCCCGAGGACGTGGCAACTGAGAGGTTGAAGGATAGTCGTGTTGAAAGAGGGTTACCCTTAGTCCTTCAGTCACAATTAGCTGGACAGATCTTTGAATCTTTGGATGATTTATATGGTAGGGCTGCACACTTGTATGCCATAGACCAGAAGAAGAAAGAGGTACAGAAGGAAGGTGAGACGAGGGAGAAAAGGAAGGATAGTGGAGGAAACTTCAACCAACAAAGAATTCATGGTGGATTTAAGAAACCTTGTTTCAACAACAATTTCAAGGGCAATAGGGGAAAATTTGGGAAGCCTACTTCTGGAAATGGGAATAGAGCTCAGATGGCTAGTCAAGGAGGGCGTGTGTACTTTTGCAAGAATTGTCCTAACAATCACCCAGGAAAGGACTGTGTAGGGAACCTAGTGACTTGTCGGTTGTGTAACAAACTTGGGCACCGTGAGTATGAGTGCTTCTCTAAGAACAAAGGAAAGGAGGGACAAGGTTCTCAATCTAAAGGGAATTTAGCTGGGGGACAGAAAAAGGGTTTCCAAGGATATATGGAAATAAAGGTGACGCCTCAAGCTGGAAATAGGAATGGGAGTGGGAATGGAGGAGGAAAGACTAAGACCTCAAGCAGTGGAAAGTTGAATGTGATGGCTCAATGTGAAACAGATGCTAGTAAAGATCTAGTTACTGTTACTTTTTCTATTCACTTTGTTCCAGTTAAAGTTTTATTTGATTCTGGTGCAATTTATTCTTTTGTATCCACTAAGATTCTAGAAAAGCTAAAACTTGTGTTGGGAAAAGTAGATATAATAGATATGTCAATAGTGTGACCTTCAAGATAAGAGGTACAATGTTCAAAGAGATTTCAGGATGTTCCTATGGAGATTGAGGGAGTGGAGTTTAAGACTAACCTAATTGAGATTGATTTAGGTGACTTAGAAGTGATTTTGGGGATGGATTGGTTGAGTGAACATAAGGCTGGGATTTTATGTGAGCCATAGAAGAACTCGTTAATCAATAAGGGTAAGAAGGTGAGCTATTAGAGGGAAGGAAGGCCAAAACACAAAAAAATAGTGTCAGTAATGAGGTTTGCTAGGTTTATGAGGAGAGGTTTTCCCATCTACCTTTGTAGTGTACGGGATTTGGATCATGTTGAGACCGCTAAGCCCGAGGATATTGAGGTAGTAAGAGACTTTCTGGACGTGTTTCCAGAAGAGATTCCGGGGATGCCTGCAAAGCGAGAGATTGACTTTACCATTGACTTAGTCCCAGGAACAACACCTATTTCCAAAGCACCCTACAGGATGGCACCTGTAGAAATGAGTGAGTTGAAAGAGCAGTTAGAAGAGTTGTTGGAAAAGGGTTACATTAGGCTTAGTTCTTCACCTTGGGGGAGCACCAGTATTGTTTGTAAAGAATAAAGATGGGAGTTTGAGGTTGTGTATTGACTATAGGGAGTTGAATAAGGCGACAATAGAAAATAAGTATCCTTTACCGAAGATTGATGACTTGTTTGATCAATTAAAAGGAGCTACTGTGTTTTCAAAGATTGATTTGAGGTCAAGATACCATCAATTGAGGATTGCTAATGAGGACATACCGAAAAATAACTTTTCGTACGAGATATGGGCACTATGAGTTCACTGTTATGCCTTTTGGGTTAAGTAATGCACCAGCAATTTTCATGGATCTAATGAATAGGATTTTCCAACAATTTTTTGATAACTTTGTGGTTGTATTTATTGATGACATCTTGGTGTAGTCCAAGAGTAAAGAGGAGCATGTGGAGCATTTGAGGACAATTTTGATAACATTAAGGGAGAATGAATTGTATGCTAAGTTCTCGAAATGTGAGTTCTGGTTGGAGAAAGTAGCATTATTGGGACATATTGTGTCAAAAGAGGGAGGCGAAGTAGATCCATCCAAAATTGAAGCAGTAAAGGAGTGACTTACACCTAAGAATGTAATGGATGTACGGAGTTTCTTATGGTTATCATGTTATTATAGGAGATTTGTGAAGAACTCTTCAAGTATTGCTAAACCAATGACGTCATTAATGAAGAAAGACCATAAGTTTGAGTGGAATAATAAGTGTTAAGAGGCATTTCAGACCTTAAAGGAGCGTTTGACTACAGCTCCAGTGCTGACTTTGCCGAATGGAAGTGACTCTTATGATGTGTATAGTGATGCTTCTAAAAATGGTTTGGGATGTTTGTTAATGCAAAATAGAAAGGTGATTGCATATGCTTCAAGGCAATTGAAACCATACTAGGCAAACTACCCTACTCACGATCTTGAGTTAGCAGCGATCGTCTTTGCTTTAAAGATATGGAGGCATTACTTGTATGGGGAAAAGTGTAGCGTATACACGGACCACAAGAGTTTAAAGTAATTTTTCATTCAAGAAGATTTAAACATGAGACAGAGGAGATGGCTTGAGTTGATCAAGGATTATGATTTAGATAACCAATACCATGAAGGGAAGGCCAGTGTGGTAGCAGATGCTTTAAGCCGTTAAACGAAGCATGGAGTGTATACCTTGGTGGTTGCTAATGAACTATGTAAGGATATAGAGAGATTAAACTTGGAGATAGTGAAGGAGTGAGAGTTGGAAGGAATTCTTTGTAATCTTAGTATCCAACCAACAATATTTGAGGAAATCAAGAAGAACCAGGAGGGAGATGTGAAACTGGACAGAATTTAGGAAAACTGAAAGCAGGAAAAGCTGTCGACTTTAAGATCCATGAGGATGGAAGTTTAAGGTATAAAGGAAGGTGGTGTGTACCACAGTAATGTGAAGATTTTAAACAAAGAATCATACAGGAGAGTCATAATACTCCGTATTCAGTGCATCTTGGACGTGATAAGCTGTATAAAGATTTGAAATTGGTGGCCTAGGATGAAAAAAGAAGTGGCAGAATTTGTGAGCTAGTGTCTTACTTGTCAAAAGGTGAAATTTGAGCATAAGAGACCACAAGGAGAGGTCTAACCACTTGAAATACCAGGATGGAAATGGGACTGCATATCAATGGACTTTGTAGCTTGCTTGCCAAAGTCAAAGAATCAAAATGATACCATATGGGTTGTGCTGGATAGGCTTACTAAGTCAATGGTGTTCATACCTAGGCCTGTGCACAATCCGGTCCAGACTGTAATTGGGCCTGGACCGGACCTGGAATTTCGGTTTGGTCTTCGGTCCAACCAAAATGTCAGTTCCGGGTTTTCGCTCCAGTCCGGTCTTGACCCGGAATTTTCCATTCTGGACCAAAAACCCGGAATATATGTTAACTAAAATCGTAAATACCTAAATAACCCAAAAAACCCAAATAGCCCAAGTGCCCAAGTAATTCCCTCAAAACCCTAAAAAAATCACTGAAGTCTGAAAGCCCGTCACCTCATCAAGGTGCTGGCCTGCTGCGACGCCGTCACCATCTTCCTCTCTTCATCTTCATTCGTCCTCGTCTTCGTCTTCGTTCGTTCGTCTTCTCTTCATCTTCGTCTTCAACCTTTGCCTTCGTTTGTCTTCTCTTCATCTTAATTTTTTTTTTTCGATTTTTTGCTCGATTGTTTTTCTTGAATTCGATTTTTATGATGTTGTTTTGAGTTAATTAGATTTTTTTCTTGTTACAATGCATGTGATTTTTTTATGATGTTGTTTTGAGCTTGAATTCAGTTTTGAGCTTTTATTTCGTTTTCGTTTTCACATTTTTTTATGTTCCTTTTCAGATTTTATTTTCGTTTTCAGTTTTTTTTTCGTTTTGCTTTGTATTGCTATGAAATCTTTGTTGCTATTTCGTTTGGTTGATGATGAAATAGCAACAAATTTGGGAGGTGGAAAGGAAGCTTAGGAGGCGGCTGTACTTTATAGACACCCCTAGTGATGTTCTCTTTCTAGTTGAACAGCAAAATGTGCAAGCAATTCATGCCCTAGATGATTGTAAAGCTTCTAAATGTTTGGAATTTAAAAAGATAAATAAAAATACACTCATAGAAAGCCGTAGATGAGTTAAAAATTGCTAAATCATTGCTAAATGAAAGATTTTAAACATCCTCAAACGAGAAGGGTTGTTGTTTAAAAAGACTAAAATTTGATGTATGGTGGGTCACCAAGCGGTAAGCATGCAGCCTGACAGAAGCCACTATAAACATCACAAAACATCACTAGAATAAAGGCTCTCTTACAGAACTTTTCAAGTTATCACACACTCAGAACTAATAATTATAGTATTCTATACCAAGAATTGGAATAAATTAAGGTTAAGCTTCAAATTTTTTTATACAGAATACTACCTACCGTGAGGCATATTCATAGACTTAGTTCAACTACCATATACATCTGATCAACATTTACTCCATATATTTTTGATCTTTTCACTCCGTTAGCCTGAACCTTTTAACCATGATTTTTTAGCATTCCTAGTGCTTGGTGTGATTTTTTTAACCATGATGGTAAATTGGTAATGGTGTGATAAAATCATATTGTTTAGCATTCCTAGTGTTTGGTGTGATTCTTATTTTCATTCAAAAGCTTTTTTAGCATACTAATTATTGAAAGTATATGCTTACGTAGATTTTCTTAAGACTATAACAATGGATTCGTCTTCGGTTAATGTAAGACCTCTTACAAACACTAATGTGTTAATGTTGACTACTTTTACATTTTTTTCTTTTTCGTCAAAGCGCTCATCTTGTTGATATTTTGGTAATGTAAAATTTTGTTGTTGATTTTGTTATAGATGGAGAACTCTAAATCAGTAAGTGTACAAAGCTTAATGGAAGTGGTGGATAGGACTAAAATTGAAGAATTGAAGAAAACTTTGCCTCCAGATAAAAAGTTAACGGAGGGAAGACAATATATGATGTGAATTTTCGTGTGAACAAAAACTCACAAGGGAATAGACTAAAATTTCGAATCTATAAAGACCCAGTCACCAAGATTCTTAATTTTAGGTTGATCAATTAAAGCCTAAGCACCCTCAAAGCTACTAATTAAATCACAAGAGTATAAAGAATTTAATCACCAACTCTTAATTTCGGAATTTTGTTTTCAAGTAAACAAACAACTTTTTTTTTATTCAACTCCAACTTAACTAATTACATCCTAATGTTGAGATTATTTATAGGTATAATCATCAACAAAATCCTAACTAAAATAGACTAAAAAAACACGCCTAAGACTAGGAAAATAAATACTACTTTTGCTCAACAAACTAAAGATAAGATTGCCACATCATCATGCAACTTGCACTTTGATCTTATCTTTCCTAACAAACTTTAACTAACTAACTAACAAATTAAGAAAATATCCTAACAACTTGAATAAATAATTAATTAACAAGATAAACATCAGAATTTAGACTAAAACCACGCAACTTGCTTGGAGCCCAAGAACTTTGAAAAACGCCCAAAAAACACGCTTCAAGAAACCGTTCCTTTTGTGCGCAATTTTCAAGATTCTTTCAAGAACTTCAAGAAATGCTTCAAGATCCAATCTTTTAATCAAGAAACTTTCAAGAATCTGTCCTCCATGTCTTTTAGCAAAATTATGATGATCAAGACTCACCAAGAATTAAAAGACTCAATGCCAAAAATGAGAAAAACCTTGTGGGGAAAAAAACTCATAGGCAAAAACCATCTTGTTCCCCAAATCCACCATTCTTGCCTTGATTTGCGTGCCATATTATTGACATGTGACCATGCACACGCAAATCCCTACCCTTGATGCACCGATATAGCTTATATCACTTATGGTTGCATCCTTACCATTGCCACTCTTGATATCACTATTGATATCACCCCCTTCGAAGTTGTTATAAAATTTTCCATAACTTATTTCATTAATATTATCACTATCACTGGTACCTGCATTTGTATCATCCTCCCCTTCTTCAAAAGAGTTTGACCTCAAACTTTGAAGTTGTTCATCAGGTATATATGGAGATAAATCACCAATATTAAAAGTAGCATGAACCCCATATTCACCTGGTAGTTCAAGTTGATAAGCATTATCACCAACTTTCTTCAAAATTTTGAATGGTCCATCACATCTAGGCATCAATTTATTTTTCCTGTGGTTAGGAAACCTTTTCTTCCTGACATGTAGCCAAACCAAATCACCTTCCTGAAATGTGTGTGGGTTTCTGTGCTTATTGGCTCACAATTTATACTGATCATTCACCTTTTCAATTCTTGCTCTGATCTGTGCATGTAATTTCTGCATATATACTGATACTCCATCCTTTGAAACTACATACCCTAGGAATGTAACACTACTCACCATGAAGTAACCATTCTTTAATTTCCCATACAATTTTTGCTGCCTTAGGGTTTCAACAACATGTCTTAGATGCTGCAGATGATCTCCATTGTTTCTGCACTCATAGAGACCCAATTTGGTTTTGAAAGCTGTTTTCCATCCATCCCCTTCTCTCATGCATATCTGATGATACCCACTTTTTAAATCAATCTTGGAAAACACCTGTGAACCATATAAGTCGTCCAGGAGATCGTCCAGCCTAGGAATTGGGAACCTGTACTTGATTGTGATGTTGTTTACAGCTCTAGAATCTATGCACATGCGCCAAGATCCGTCTTTTTTTGGAACGATTAGTGTTGGTACAGCACAAGGACTCATGCTCTCCCTCACGTATCCTCTTTGCATTAATTCTTCAATCTGCCTTTGTATTTCCTTAGTCTCCTCAGGATTGCATCTATATACTGGCTTATTAGGAATCTGAGCACCTGGGATTAAGTCAATCTGGTGTTCAATGCCCCTATTGGGTGGTAAACCTAGTGGTAATTCATATGGAAATACATCTTCAAATTCCTTCAATAGTGGTTGAAGAATTTTAGGGATTGCAGATGTTTCAACTCTCACATCTTTGACCATCAATAGAAATAGTTGCTGGCAATCAGTCAATTCCCTCTCCAATTCCTTAGGATTAGTAAAAAAAAACACTCCCTTTTTATTCTCCACATTCAATTGCTTCTTCTTTTGCGCCATTTTTAGAGGTTTCAAAGCAATTGGCTTGTCAGTTTCCTGTTTCCTGATGATGTAGACATTGGTTCTTCCATCATACTTCACAAATCGATCATATAGCCACGGTTTACCAAGCAATATATGACAAGCATCCATTGGAATGACATCACATATCACAGAATCCTCAAATTTACCAATGTAGAAATTTATCAAGGCCTGCTTAGTCACCTTGACATCACTGGTGTTGCTTAGCCAATGTAACTTGTACGGTTGAGGATGATTGTATGTGGGGTGATTCAATTTCTGAATCAAATAGGTAGAGACCACATTAGTACAGCTGCCACTGTCAATTATCACATCACACAGTCTGCCCTGTACATTACACCTGGTCGCGAAAATTTTCTCCCTCTGGTTCTCTTCAATTGGCGTAGGTTTAAGCTGAAGAACCCTCCTGAGGACCAATGCTTGACCTTCTGTTTCTGCCTCCACTTCTTCCATAACATTGCTGCTTTGTTCTTCTTCGGAATCAATATCTTCGTCCTCCCCTTTTTCAAGAAGAACATCTAAGTAGGCATCTTCGATTTCCTTTGCTTCCCTTGCAGTGATTACCCTGGAGTTTGGGCAATTTCTTTGTATGTGTCCTACTCCTTTACACTTAAAACACTTCCTGTTGTCTTTAGGAATTGTCAGTGGTTTGATTGGAGTGGCTGCCCTTTTATCATTGTCGAACTTAGGCTTAGCACTAGATGGTTGAGAATACACCACTTCCTTCTTGGACTCATAGGATTTAAAGAATGCTTTTGGCTTCTTTGAATTCCCATGTTTTTCCACCCTGAGTGCCACTTTACAGATCTCATCATAAGTCCAGTAGGGTTGTAATTCTACTTTTTCCCTAATGGATCCATCCAGCCTTGCCACAAACCGTGCAACTTTGTGATCTTCCTTTTCTTCTAGATCACACAATATGAGCAATTTTTCGAAAGCATTGATGTACTCCTCAACAATTTCCTGTCCCTGTTTCAGGGTATGCATCTTTAGGAAATTGTTCTGTTCATACTCATGTGGTACAAATTTTTTCCTCAATTCCCTTTTCATTTTGCGCCAAGAGCGAATTTTCGATCTTCCTTCCTTTTTGCGTTTTCTTTGTAATCCTTCAAACCACAGGCTAGCATAAGATGTTAGTTTTAATTCTGCCACTCTGAAGGCCTTATGATCATCATACTCCTTGTAATTAAAAATCCTCTCGGTTCTCCTAAGCCAATCAAGGAAAATTTCTGGATCTAAACTACCGTTGAACTCAGGAGCGTCCAAATTTAAGCTACGATTATCATCCTTCTGTTTGTCACGCCTCCTATGCCTGTTTCGATCATCCTCTTCACTAGAACTGGTGTCATGTTCACGCCTAGGCCTGCATGCACTCCTGCTGGTATTTTCATCACATGAACTTGTGTCACTTCCATCAATTGCGTGACCCTTTTTCTTATTTTTCGAACTGCTTGATACAAGAGTCATTACTTCTTCCAACATGGTTCGCAGTTCTCTAATTTCATTGTCCCTTTGGATTTCTCTGACTTGTTCTAAGGACAATCCTTTTTCAAAAACTGCAGGAACTTCGTCACCACCACTTGCCATAGCAAGGTTGCTTCAAGTGTTTTAATTAATTAATTGATGAGCGCTTGAGTATAAAAGACCTCTCAATGAAAGCACCAAATTTGATGTGAATTTTCGTGTGAACAAAAACTCACAAGGGAATAGAGTAAAATTTCGAATCTATAAAGACCCAGTCACCAAGATTCTTAATTTTAGGTTGATCAATTAGTCCTTTGATTAAAGCCTAAGCACCCTCAAAGCAACTAATTAAATCATAAGAGTATAAAGAATTTAATCACCAACTCTTAATTTCGGAATTTTGTTTTCAAGTAAACAAACAATTTTTTTAATTCAACTCCAACTTAACTAATTACATCCTAATGTTGAGATTATTTATAAGTATAATCATCAACAAAATCCTAATTAAAATAGACTAAAAAAACACGCCTAAGACTAGGAAAATAAATCCTACTTTTGCTCAAAAAACTAAAGATAAGATTGCCACATCATCATCCAACTTGCACTTTGATCTTATCTTTCCTAACGAACTCTAACTAACTAACAAATCAAGAAAATATTCTAAGAACTTGACTAAATAATTAATTAACAAGATAATCATCAGAATTTAGACTAAAATCACACCACTTGCTTGGAGCCCAAGAACTTGGAAAAACGCCCAACAAACACGCTTCAAGAAACCGTTCCTTTTGTGCGCAATTTTCAAGATTCTTTCAAGAACTTCAAGAAATGCTTCAAGATCCAATCTTTTAATCAAGAAACTTTCAAGAATCTATTCTCCATGTGTTTTAGCATAATTATGATGATCAAGACTCATCAAGAATTAAAAGACTCAATGCCAAAAATGAGAAAAACCCTATGGGAAAAAAACTTACAGGCAAAAACCATCTTGTTCCCCAAATCCACCATTCTTGCCTTGATTTGCGTGCCATATTATTGACATGTGACCATGCACACGCAAATCCCTACCCTTGATGCACCCATATAGCTTATATCAATGTATGCAATTATTTCACCTATGGTTGCATCCTTACCATTGCCACTCTTGATATCACCATTGATATCACCACCTTCGAAGTTGTTATAAAATTTTCCATAACTTATTTCATTAATATCATCACTATCACTAATACCTGCATTTGTATCATATGGTTAGAAAAAGCAAGAGGAGAGCATTGTATTGGGAGCACTACATTAAATATGTAGAAGATGGAAGACTACTTGCTGAATGTAAGTTTTGTCCTTGTACTTTTGCTGCTGATGGTAATCTTAATGGGTCAAAAAATGTAAAAAAAAACATGCTGAGAATTGTCTTACTAACCCCTCTAACAAGGGCAAGGGTAAAGGAAAACATGCTGAATTGTATTTTCAACCTGGGGAGGGGAATAATGAGGAAAATGATGGTAAATTGAAGTACAGGAGTGTGAATATGAAGGATGTTAGAGATGCATTGACTTATATGATTATTATTGATGAATTGGCTTTTAGATTTGTAGAGAAAGCAGGATTTAAACATTTAATGAATGTTGCATGTCCTAGATTTAACATACAATCTCGTACTATTGTTGCTCGTGATTGTCTTCAACGTTAAGACAATGAGAAGTCAAAGTTAAAAGCCACCCTTGTCAATTGCAACACTATTTGTGTCACAATCGATACTTGGACATCAATTCAAAGAATTAATTATATGTGTCTGACTGCACATTACATTAATAGTGATTGGAAATTGCATAAAAAAATTATTAATTTTTGTCCAATTTCTATTCATAAAGGTGAAGCTATTGGAAAAGCTATTGAGTCATGTATGGAGTGTTGGGGAATTGAAGTTAAATTGCTTTCTGTAACTGTTGATAATGCTAATTCTAATGATGTTGCTTGTACGCACTTAAGAAGAATGCTTCAAGGAACCATATGTGTTGGTGATGGAAAATTTCTTCATGTTAGATGTATTGCTCAAATTGCGAATTTGATTGTTTGGGATGGAATTAAAGAGCATGGTGTGTGCATTGATAGAGTTAGAAATGCAGTTAAGTATGTTAAAAATTCTCCAGCAAGAATACAAAGATTTAAAGAGCTTGTTCAAGGAGCTAACATTGATAGCAAGTCTTTTTTTGTGTTTCGATGTGCCAACTCGTTGGAATTCAACATTTACCATGCTTGACACAACTTTGAGATTTCAACATGTTTTCCATAGTATATCTTTGCCTAATGGTGATGATTTGAAAGATAATGAAAGGCCCCCCCGAACATGAGGATTGGAAGAATGTGGAGAGATTAGTAGTTTTTTTGAAAGGGTTTTACTTGCTAACTCGTCGCATTTCTGGTTCTCTTTATGTTACTAGTGAAAAAGGTTTATTTGAGATTGCTGCTATATATAACATGTTGAATAAGTGGCAAGAAATCTTAGATGAGAATTTTAAAGCAATGGCTATTTCTATGAAAAATAAATTTGATAATTATTGGGGAAATGTGGATAAAATGAACAAAATGATTTACATTGCTACAGTACTTGATACACGGCGGCATAAGTTTGAAGTTGTCGAAGTAACACTTTGTGATATTTATGGGGAGAAAGATGGAAAGAAACTTGCTAAGGATATGCAAGATGTAGCTTTTTCTTTGTTTGATGAGTTTAGAGGTAAGTTTGCTCCTCAAAGTGGACAAAGTGTTGTTGGAGAAGATGAGAGAGTTGATATGACAATTGATTCAAATGACAATGTTGATGTGGGAGAGGGNGGGGGGGGGGGGGGGGGGGGGGGGGGGGGGGGGGGAAGCTTATGCAAGAAGTATACAGGATAAAGCTAAGAGTTTGAAAGGTACAAGTGCAAATATTAGGACGGAGTTTGAGAGGTACCTTAATGAACAATTAGAGGAAGATGAAGAATCGGATGCATTAACTTGGTGGAGTAGAAATGGACATCGATATCCTATTGTCTCATGAATGGCTCAAGACATCTTAGCTATTCCATTGTCTACGATTGCTTCGGAATCGGGTATTAGTGCGGGTGGTCGTCATCTTGATCAATTTATGAGTTCATTAACTCCTAAGGTAATGCATTTGTTCATTCTTTTTGGTTTGAAGTTCATTATTTTACTCCTTTTTTATCTATATTAATTCTTTATTTTTTCAATAAAAGACAACACAAGCACTCATATGCACAAATGATTTGCTTCGAGTCAAGGGAATGACGGGAGTACATATGGAGGAAAATTTGCGAGAATTGGAGGAAGTTGAGAAAGGTGTGTATTGATTATTCTTTGAATTGTTTTTCTTCTTTTTTTTGTGTTCACTATGTTTATATTTTTTTTAATTTTCTCTGCTTCCATCTTAATAGAATTTCAAGGTACATCTTTGGGTGAAGATGAAGATTTTGTGTACATTGATTCGCTCATTTGATTTCCAAAGGTTGATGGAGTGCAAAGCATAATTATCTGTTGTATTGATGGACTTTTGTAAACTTTAAGTGATTTGAACACTTGTAATTTGTAAACCATAGATCATTTGTAGTTTAAAATGATTTAGAGGTTAATATTTGCTAATTAGTATCATGTATAATGTATTTATGTTGATTTGGACATTTGGTGGTTTAATTATGAGCTTTAAAGTTGCATTTGCACAAAAGTACAAAACAAGTTCAACAAGACATGTTTAGTTGCATTTTTACAAAAAAACAAACAATTACTTTTTAAAAACAGGTCCAAAACCGGACCGGACCTGAAAATTCTGGTCCGCTCCGGTTTGAAACCTGATATTTACAGGTCTCTGGTCCATATAAAATACCCATTCCGGTTTTCCAGTCCACCCGGTCCTGGTCCGGCCTGGTCAGGTCCTGGACCGGTGCACAGCCCTATTTATACCCATGAAAGTGACTTGGAAAGTGGAAGAACTTGCAAAGGCTTACATAAAACATGTTGTGAGACTACATGGAGTTCCAAAAGTTATCGTGTCAGATAGGGATTCTAGGTTTCTTTCGAAATTCTGGAAAACTGTCCAGAAGAACTTTGGTACAACGTTGAAGATGAGTACAACATTCCATCCAGCAAATGACGGACAAACAGAGAGAACCATACAAACTTTAGAGGACATGCTAAGATCAGAGCTTATGTCATGGATTTTCAAGGGAATTGGGAGGATCACTTAGACCTCATTGAGTTTTCATACAACAATAACTACCAAGCAAGTATTGGCATGACACCTTTTGAGGCTTTGTATGGGAGGAAGTGTAGAAGACCCTTGTGTTGGAATTACATAAGCAAGACAGTGATTCTAGGACCTCAATTGATCGAAGAAACCACAGATAAAGTAAGGGTAATACAAGCCAAGATTCAAGCAGCACAAGATTGACAAAAGTCCTATGCGGATCAAAAACGCCAAGAACTTGTGTTTGAAGTTGGCGATAAGGTGTTACTTAAGGTATCACCAATGAAGGGAGTAATGAGGTTCAGAATGATGGGAAAATTAAGCCCAAAATACGTATGACCTTATGAGATCTTGCAAAGGGTTGGAAAGGTGGCCTATAAGTTAGCATTACCAATGGAGTTGAGCAAGGTTCACAATGCCTTTCATGTGTCTCAACTAAGGAATGATATGAATTAGTCCAACTATGTAAACACAAGCAAAGTTGTCAACTTCAAAGGTTTGATGGATGCTAACAAAAATAATGCAACCTTAGGTGAATTAGTAGCCTTTGGTGACACAAGACAATTGGGGTGCATCCAAGGCAAGCATTTTTCTGTGTATGGTCACAAACATAGAGGGGAGTAATAATAATAATATTTAGTATAGTGGTTTTTGCCTATGAGGTTTTTCCCATTGCAGTTGCTAGGGTTTTTCTCATTTTAGGCATAGGTATTTTAATTTCTTGTTGAGTGTTGGTCATCATAATTATCCTAAAATGCAAGGAGAATGGTTGCTTGAAAGTTTCATGATTAAAAGATTGAATCTTGAAGCATTTCTTGAAGTTTCTTGAAGATCTTGAAAATTGGTGCAAAAATAGCGAAGCATATGGGGCGAGCATTTTGACGATTTTGAAGGATCTTGGGCAATAAGGAAATTCCATTATTTTTAGCTATAATTCTGATGTTTATCTTGTTAATTAGTTATTTAGTTAGTTCGTTAGGATATTTTCTTGATTAGTTATGTTTGTTAGAAAGATATGGTCAAGATGCAGTGATAATGTGGCATTCTTATCTTGTGAGTCATATGTGTGTGTGTGTTTCTGTATGGTTTTCTCTTTGTTTTGTGCGTGTTTTCTAGTTGTTTTTGAGTCCTAGGAGTTCTTAGGATTTAGTTTTAAGTTTTTTTATAAATAGCTTTAAGATTTCTTTGTAAAAACATAGATTGAATTGAGTAATAAAATCAAATGTTTTAGTTGTACGTTTTCCTATTGTTTCGTTCAAAACAATACAATTTATTTTTTGAATTGGTGCTAATAGCTTTATATTCATGTGAGGATAAGTTGAGTTTGAGGGTGCTTGGAGCTTTAATCAAACACAATTTATTCAAAATTCCCCTAGTTTAAGCTCTTGGTGATTTCTTTATAGAGTGGAAACTAGACACTTTGATCGTGAGTGGCGTTCGTTAACAATATTCACATCAAGGAAGTATGTTCCGGATGAGTCACAGGTGTTACAGCCTGAAACAATAGAGTTAGACCAAAGTTTGACCTATCAAGAGAAGCCAATTAATATCCTAGACAGTAAAGTCAGGGATACTCATAGAAAAAGTGTCAAAATAGTGAAGGTGTTGTGGTATAACAACCAAACCGAAGAAGATACTTTGGAGGCTGAAGATATGATGAGAGAAAAGTATCCAGAGTTATTTTAGGTAGTAAGTAGAGTTACGGGGACGTAACTCGATTCTTAAGGGGGTAGAGTGCGATCTAGTTTGGCGCGTTTTTACCCTCAATTTTGCAAGTATTCATGAGTTTTTGCGACTTTTAAGTAAAAGTTTTATGTTTGTCTACTAAAAAGTTGTCGAGCGAAGGTTAAGTAAATGTCTAAGGTCTATAACAACATAGTATTATAATGAAAAAGCTTAAAGTAAATGTAGTCTCTGTTAAAATTCCATACACTGATTTACACAAAGTTTCGGGACGAAACTTCTTTTAAGGGGGTACAGTGTAATACCCCATATTTTTACGTATTTTAAGGGAATTATTTTTGTATTTTATACGTGTAATTTTAATATTTTTATTGAAAATTTGTATTCAATAAGCATATTCAACAAAAGAATTTAAATAAATTTTAATTAAAAATAATTAATTGTGTTATAAATAATATTTTATGTCGTATAAATTATTTTGCAATGTTTCTAAAAAAAGAATTTTTAAGAGTTTCCTAATTTAATTTAAGGCAAGGGCATAAAAGTATTTTCCACTATTTAGGATAATTATGGGCTTCATCAAATCTTAATTTGGGGCCTATAAATACCCTTTAAAACCAAAATTTCATATTTCATCTTGCAAACTAGTGATTTAGGATTCCAAAAATTTAGAAAGACAAATAAAAAAAAAAGGAGAAAGAAAGTCGAACAAAAAAAAAATTCTTGTGTTCAGTTTTTCGAGAATAAAAAAATTTGTGTTGCTCGCTTGACAGCCAGAGCCTCGACGCCTGCTGCCTTCGCCGGACACCATCGCCGGCCACCCTATTCCCCCCTTCGCCGGTAATTTCGAGTATAAAAAAAAATTCTTCTTCCTTCTTTTGATTTAATTTTTGCAAATTCATGTTTATATTTATGTTTAATCATGATTTTATAAGTTTCAATCATGTTTTATAAAGTTATGATTTGTTTTAAAGCATGAATTAATGTGTTGTTCATGAAATTTTAAATTATGGTTTATAAAGTTATGAAAGTCTTGATTTTTATGAGTTTTAATGATTTAAACTTCAATATTATGATCATGAATTGTAGTTGAGTGAATTTATGATGATTTTATGAGGTTTAGATTGATTTTTAATGGCGTAAAACATAAAATAAATTGCTGTCCAAATTTTGTAATAATGAAATTCAATAGAATAAATATTATGAACATGTTTTGGCTTATGAAAAATTATTTTAAATCATAGACTATTTTCATAATGATGTTAGTAGATTGTATAAGAGTTTTGTGATGAATTTATGACGTTTTTATGAGTTTTCTATGTGTTTAAAGTTAATTAATAAATCTGAAAATTTTATAAAAACAAGTTAAAATAAGTTTTAAGTGTTCATATTATGCTAGTATGATCACATATTAATTCTATAATGTTACATATGATTTTTAGTATGTTTCATGAAGTTTAAAAGTGGTTTTAAGCATGTTTAACATTCTATCCAGATTTTGTAAAATGAATAATTAGGATTTTAAAGTATGCAATTAGCACGGATTGATCATATACATTAAGTAATACATTGTATGATTGATTTGTGTTGTTTTTGTGGTTTTTCAGGCAGTGTTATTATTTTAAATTGCTGTCCACTTTTCTAAAGTGACATAAAATTTATGTAGAAGTTTTATAAAGTGTAAATAAGTCGCGAAAACCAAGTAATCTTACAATAGAAAAATTAAAGTTAAGTATGGAATTGAATAGAGACCATATAACGAATGTTTTGGACAAGTTTCCATTATAGAAAGTTAGTTTAAAGTTTTTGTAGAACTTACTCAACAAGGTTTTAACTTAGTTTCGGTTTTCTTTATGTAGGAGACTTTAATTTAGTCAACGTTTATAAGTTATGGCGGAGCACCACTAAAACTGCTTTCAAAAGAAAATTGGGTCTCTATGAGTGGTTAGTCATACCTTTTGGACTCACCAACATACCTAGTACGTTTATGAGGCTCATGAACGAAGTTTTGAAGCCATATTTGGGTAAGTTTGTTGTTGTGTATTTAGATGATATACTGATTTATAGCAGAAAAATGGAGATCACTTGCAACATCTAAGGTAGGTTTTCGAAACTTTGAGAAAACAAAAGCTCTATGGGAAATTGGAGAAGTGTTACTTCATGGTGAGTAGTGTAACGTTTCTGGGTTATGTGGTGTCAAAAGATGGGGTTTCAGTTGAACAATCTAAGGTTGAAGCAATAAATTCATGGCCAACACCCACAACCGTGACTGAAGTACGTTCATTTCATGGTTTGGCTTCCTTGTACAGAAGGTTTTTCAAAAACTTCTCATCAATTGTTGCTCCTATGACTGAATGCATCAAGAAAGATAAGAAGTTTTAATGGACCAAGGAGGCACCGACAGCTTTCGAAAAAATCAAGGAATTGCTATGTCACACACCTATTATTGCATTGCCTGATTTCACAAATCCTTTTGAACTTGAAACAGATGCAAGCAATGTACGGATTGGCGCAGTTCTAGTGTAAGGAAAAAGACTTGTTGCCTATTTCAGCGAAAAATTGAATGGGGCCAGATTAAATTATTCCACTTAAGATAAAGAGTTTTATGCCATTGTTAGAGCTCTGGATCATAGGAGTCATTATTTGAGGCCTAATCAGTTCATCCTGCATTTTCATCATGAAGCATTGAATCATATCAATGGTCAGCAGAAACTGGATCCTAGACATGCCAAATGGGTGGAGTTCCTTCAATCCTTTCATTTTTCTTCAAAATATAAAGATGGCAAGTCTAATGTGGTGGCAGATGCACTTTCTAGAAGATATGTATTGATCAGTGTTCTGAAGTGCAAACTGTTGGGCTTTGACCAGATCAAAACATATTATGAAGTTGACATAGATTTTGGGCATGTGATGCAACAACTGGGAAGTGGAGTTGTTGAATCATATGTTTTACATGATGGATTCCTATTTAAAGGGAACCAGTTATGCGTGCCTAGCTAATTGTTCAATCATAGAATTACTGGTGAGAGAGGCGCATGGAGGGGGTCTTGCAGGGCATTGTGGAATTGCTAAATCATTGAGTATGCTGCAAGAAAATTTTTACTGGTCCAAGATGATTAGGGATGTGGAAGTTGTGATTTCTCAATGTGTTGTATGTCAAAAGGCTAAAGCAACTTTTCATCAAGGTTTATACATACCATTGCTAGTTCTTGATGGTCCCTGGGAAGATGTATCAATGGATTTCATTGTTGGTCTACCTAGAACAACTCGAAATAAGGATTCCATTATGGTGGTGGTGGACAGGTTTTCAAAGATGGCACATTTCACTCCTTGCAATAAAACTGATGATGCTGTTAATGTTGCAGAGCTGTATTTTAGGGATATAATTAGATTGCACTGTATTCCTAAAACAATTGTCAGTGACAGGGATTCGAAATTCATGAGCTACTTTTGGAAATCATTGTGGAAGCTGGTTGGTACCAAGTTACTTTTTAGTACTTCATATCACCCACAAACTGATGGGCAGACTGAAGTGACGAACAAAACATTAGCGGTACTGTTGCATGGATTAGTAAGCAAGACTCAGAAGGACTGGGATTTGAAATTGGCGCATATAGAGTTTGCCTACAACAGATCACCTACTTATGCTACCAAACATTCACCCTTTGAAGTGGTTTATGGAGTCAATCCTAAATTGCCAATTGATTTCATCTGTGTTCCTAAAGGTGAGTTGTTTCATAAAACTGCTTTGGATAAAATTCAATATATGTAGAAGTTACATGCACAGATTAGAGCAAGAATTGAAAAGGTGAATGATCAGTACAAGATGCTCGCAAATAAGCATAGAAACCCACGAAAATTTCAGGAAGGTGATTTGGTTTGGTTACATCTCAGGAAGGAAAGGTTTCCTAATCACAGGAAAAATAAATTGATGCCTAGATGAGATGGACCATTCAAGATTTTGAAAAAAGTTGGTGATAATGCTTATCAACTTGAGCTACCAGGTGAATATGGAGTCCATGTTACTTTCAATATAGGTGATTTATCTCCATATGTGCCTGATGAATAACTTCCAAGTTTGAGGTCAAACTCTTTTGAAGAAGGGGGGGATGATACAAGTGCAAGCATTAGTGATATTAATTATATTAATGAAATAAGTGATGGAAAAAGTGATGGCAACTTCGAAAGTGGTGATGTCAATGGTGTCAATGGTAAGGATACAACCACAGGTGAATTAGTTGCATATGGAAATATCAACCATATGGGTGCATCAAGGGTAGGGATTTGTGTGTGCATGGTCACTTATCAATAAGTGGCACGCAAATCAAGGCAAGGAATGGTGAATTTTTGGGAACAAGATGGTTAGTTAGAGTTGTTAGGCAAGATAAGATCAAGTTCCAAGTTGCATGATGATGTGGCAATCTTATCTTGGGTTTGTTGAGCAACTTGTGCAAGTGGCACTAGTGGGCGTGTTTTTCCTATTGTTTGTGCGTGTTTATGAGTTGTTTTTAGCTAGGATTTTGTTGATGATTATACCTATAAATAATCTCAACACTAGGTTGTAAATTAATTAAGTTAAAGTTGAAAAAAAAGTTTGTTTGTTTACTTGAAAACAAAAATCCGAAAATTAAGAGTTGGTGATTAATTTCTTTATACTCTTGTGTAGATTAATCAGTAGCTTTGAGGGTACTTAGGCTTTAATCAAAGGACTAATTGATCAACCTAAATTTGAGAATCTTGATGGCTTAGCCTTTATAGGTTCGAAAATTTAGTCCTATCCTTGTGAGTTTTCAATCCATACGAAAATTCGCGTCAACCACCTCCTCCACCTCAAGAGGAAAACGTGGTTATCAAGAAACTCAAGAGAACCAAGGTTGATGCCAATGTGTGGAAACTACTAGTCTCTTCGGAAAAGCATAGGCAAGCTCTACTCAAGGCCCTTTCTAACTTAAATGTGGTTGTCAATACTTCGGACGGTTTGGACAACCTTATCATCCACAAGCATCACGAGCCGTCCATCTCCTTTTCTGATGAGGATCTCCAGACCGAAGGAACAAGCCATAACAAAGATCTCTACATCATTGTCATAAGTAAGCAACCCAACATACCAATGACTTTGATTAATAATGGCTCGGCTATCAATGTGTGCCCTTTGAGAACCGCTCGAAAGCTTGGGATATCACAAGAAGAATTCCGTGCTATTAATCAAGCCGTACGAGCCTACAACAACACAAGAAGGGACACTATGGGGGTTATATGGTTCACCTTTCTCACAGGACCCATCGAGAAGAAGGTGAAGTTTCATGTCATGGACATCAACACTAGCTTCAATCTTCTTCTAGGAAGGCCTTGGCTCCATGAATTAGGGGCGATTCCATCCACTCTTCATCAAAAGATCAACTTCATGCTAGAAGGGGTGGTAATTACCATTGATGCATCTCTAATGACGATCCTAGCCACCAATCAACCTATCATCAACATTGAACACGATGAACATGATGAGGACTTATGGGGATTCTCAATTGCTACCATTGAAAAAGGAGATAAAGCCCCTTTTGACTTTCATTCTCACTTAAACATTGTTGTGAATACTTTACTTCGCGATCAAGGATACTTCCCTGGAATAAGCATCGAATCGAGATAGGCTCTTGCTACCGCTCATTTCAATCTCCAACCTAAGAAAGATAGTTTTGGATTGGGGTATCTTCAAACCCAGGAGGACTATAAGGATCTTCAAAAACTTAAAATGGCTAAAAAGGATGGAAATATTGTGATTTGCCCCTATTCTCTTACCTTGAACGTGAAATTCTTAAAAGAAAGCAAGAACTTCCCCTATTTTGAATTTCCCAAACTGTTTTATGGTGTCAATGGAATAAGATATCCGGGATTGGAGATATTTTATGACTATCACTTTGTGGAAGATGAGACCACCCCAAATACTGAAGGAAAATCCAAATTGGATGATCACGATGCACAAGGACTTGGATTCCTCTTCGAGATAGAACGTGCTCCACCAACCGAACAAGAGGTGCTCATGGCTATGAATACCGAGGATTTTGATCCAACCGAGATCATCACTCCTGCAAGTCAAGTGGTTAGAGGATGGCGCTAGATGGTCAATATTACGACACTGGAGGGGAAGATCATGGACTTCATTATAGGAGAGGGCCCAATGTTCAATGAGTCTGAAAGCGAGTCTGAATCTCAGTCTGATTCTAGTGCTATTAAGATGTCTAGTCCTAAGAATTTCGTAATTACTAATAAGCTTGTCAAGGAGTCTGTCCTCCCTTTAGATTCCTTCACTAAGGCTAGTTTTGATATCATACTTAACGAGTTCAATAATATAACTTCTCTTGCTTACTTCTCATCTGCATCTTCTTATTCCCTTTCCTCATCACATGATTGCTTTGTTTTGCAAAATGAAAACTAAAATAATGATGAAATAATAAATGCTGTAGAGGAGCTTAAAAACAAAACTCCAATAATTGAGGAAGCTGAAAAGATCAACATCTCCGACAATGACACTCCAAGGGAGTTACAAATTGGTGTCACGCTTAATCCTGAAGAAAGGGCATAACTCATAGGAACAGTCACAGAATTTAAGGATGTATTCGCATGGTCCTACGAAGATATGCTTGGGTTTGACCCAGAAATAGCTAAGCACACCATTCCTCTGAACCAGGGGGAAAATTTTGTCAAGAAAAAGCTTAGAGGAATGAAACCAGAAGTTCAACTGAAAATCCGAGAAAGGGTAATCAAACAACTAAAGGCAAGTTTCATCAACGTAATTCAATATGCTGATTGGGTTGCCAACATTGTTCATGTACCAAAGAATGATGGAAGAGTAAGAACGTACGTGGACTTTCGGGACTGGAACAAGGCCAGTCCAAAAGATGACTTCCCGTTGCCTCACATTGATGTGCTTAGTTATAATACAACCAACCATACTTTTTTCTCCTCCATCGATGGCTACGCCGGCTACAATCAAATCAAGATGGATGAAAAGGACATGGAGAAAACGACCTTCACTACTCTATGGGGGTTATATTGCTACACAGTCATGCCATTCGGTTTGAAGAATGCTGGGGGTACATAACAACGTGCTGCAACTACACTTCTTCATGACATGATACATAAGGAAGTAGAAGTATATGTGGATGACATGATAGTGAAAACCAAGGAAAGGAATGAACATACCCTTGTCTTGAGAAGGTTCTTCGAAAGACTCCGAAGGTTCAACATGAGACTCAATCCTCAAAAATGTGCTTTTGGAGTTGCTTCCGAAAAGCTTCTAGGTCATGTGGCTAGCGCCCGAGGCATTGAAATCGATCCAACAAAAATCAAGGTCATCATGTCTTTAAAACTATTGAAGTCCGAGAAAGAAATTCGGGGATTCTTGGGAAGACTCCAATACATAAGCAGATTCATTTTCAAGCTTACTATGGTATGTGAGCCTATCTTCAGGAAATTCAAGAAAGATGCTCCAAAAGAATGGGATGATGAATGCCAACAAGCTTTCGATAAAAGCAAGGAGTATCTCACAAAAATACACATGTTCAGGTACCGCCAACTCCGGGACTTCGTTTGAGACTTTACTTGACCGTTAATAAAACTGTTTCAAGAACCATGCTAGCACAAGAAATCGATGGGAAAGAAAATGCCATTTATTAATTGAGCAAAAAACTCTTGCAATACGAAGAAAGATATTCTAGAATTGAAAATTTATGCTTAGCATTAGTGTAGTCTACAAAGAAATTAGGACATTACTTGTTAACTCACACCGTTCACATAATCAGCGAAGCAGATCCACTTAAATATCTCTTTGTCAAACCTGTAGTAAATGGTTGAATATCAAGATGGATGATTATATTGGCCGAATTTGACCTTAAATTGGTGTCACAAAAAACCATGAAAGGAAATATAGTCTCAGAATTCATGGCTGAGTCTCTGGATAAACCTCGACCTGAGTTATGAGTTTCCTGTTGAAGAATTGATGATGACTAAAGAAGAAAGCTGGTCCCTGTACTTTGATGGTGCCTCTAATAAACAAGGGTGTGGAGTCGGTGTCCTACTGATTTCACCTAACAAGGAACATACGCCCATATTAGTAAAATTTAGACTTTGATGTGACCAACAACGTTGTTGAATACGAAGCCTGCATCTTAGGGCTCGAGGTTGTTGTAGCTTTGACAGTCCAAAAGCTAAGGGTTTATGGAGATTCTTCCATAATCATCAACCAAATTTCCAGAAGATGGAAAGTTAGAAGCAAAAGCCTAGCTCCTTATCAAGCCCATTTGTAGCAAATCGCCTCCCAAATCAAACAAATCGAGTACACTTATTTAAAACGGGAGGACAAACAGTTCGCCGATGCCTTGGCTAAGTTGACATCGATGGTCCACATCCCGAGTTCTTTGACAGAAATACACTTGGTGGTTGAAAGAAGAAAAGAACCATCTCATATTTGAATGGTTGAAGAAGACAATGAGGTGAACGACCTTGCAAATGAGGAGCCTTGGTACAGTGACATCAAGAACTATTTAGCAAACCAACAATGCCCTACTGATGTGCCAAAGAAAGAACAACGAGCTCTAAGACTCCTAGCCTCGTAATACATCATTCGGGGAGGAGTTCTATATAAAAGGCATTACAATGGCTTACACCTTCAATGTATAGGAAACAAAAAGCGTCAATGAGTTATGGATCAAATACATGCGGGCATATGTGGAACTCACATGAACGCTCAAGTGTTGGCTTATAAGATCATCAAACAACGTTATTATTGGACTACAATGGAGAACAATTGCAATAGATATGTAAAACATTGCAACAAGTGTCACAAGTACGCGAATGCTCAGCATATACCTCCATTACTGCTTCACTCTTTATCATCTCCGTGGTTGTTTTCAATGTGGGGAATTGACATAATTGGAAAAGTTACACCTCCGGGTCATGGAGGTCAGGAGTTCATATTGGTGGCGATTGATTACTTCACTAAATGGGTGGAAGTCGCCTCATACCATGTGTTGTAAGCCAAACATGTGGCACAATTCATTGAACCCAATATAATATGTCAATGTGTAGTCCCGCATGAAATCATTAGTGATAATGAAACTCATTTCCAAGGTGAATTTGAGGAACTTCTCATAAAGTATAAAATCGAGCAACACAAATCATCTCTGTATTAACCTCAAACCAATGGAGAAATTGAAGCAGGGAATAAAAATGTCAAGGCAATTCTCTCCAAAATGACTGAAACCTACAGGGATTGGCCACTTAAATTACACTTCGCCTTATGGGGGTATAGAGCATCCATTAGAACTTCTACAGGAGCAACACCTTTCTCCTTAGTCTGTGTGATGGAAGTCGTACAACCTATCGAGCTCGAAATTCCCTCATTAAGAATAGTATTGGAAAGTGAACTATTGAAGATAAATGGGTGCGGGCCCGGTATGATGCTTTGGTCTCCCTGGATGAGAAATCCTTGACAGCCCTAAGTCATGTCCAAGTCTATCAAATGAGGATCGAGAGGCATTTCAACAAACATGTCAAGGAAAGAAGAATCAAGGAAGTTGATTTAGTTCTGAAAGCACTACGAAACCCGTCATGGATCTTAGAGGAAAATTCCACCCGAACTACGTCGGGCCCTATATCCTCAAGAAGATACTCCTTTGAGGTGCAGTTGAACTTATGGACATGAATGGTGACAACTTTTAAAACCTCACCAACTTGGATCAACTAAGAAATACTATGTCTATTCTATGCTCATGGAGTTACTGGAACTACGTTTTGCTTGATTCCGAAAAAAAACATAGGCAACCTCCTAAGCTTCAATGTTTTAAAAATAAAAAATCCCCTCTCCCCTCTACAGTGCTTTAATCGCCTGCTGAAATGAACATGACTTATGTTCATCTTCAAAAAAACCAAAGATTCATTAGTTGAATGAACATCATTTGAATGTTGTATCTTTTGCCATGAAATAAAATAAATGATTTATTTGTAAACATGATCATTCAAACACAATTGTTTACATAAATAAAAATAAAACATGGCACGCAGGCTTATTCATCAAAATACTAATAAGAAATAAGTTTGTGATAAAACAAAGCAGTCTTCCTACTTAGGTCTATGTTCCTTCCCCTTGTCCGTTGTAGTCTTCGAAAATCCTCCTACTTTCATAGACTTCTTGGGAACCCATTGCTTCTTCCTTGGGGTCTCAACAACCTTCCCCTTACCCTTGTCTTTCACACCTTGTTCCTCTTGAGCTCTCTTCTTTTTACGAGCAACATCAATCTGCAAAGGAGGTAGCTTCTCAACTCTTTTCCATACAGGCACCTTCTTAGGAACAAGTCTAACCTTAATAGAAGTGATCTTGGGCTTCTCCTAGTCTCCATCCATAACATACCCATGATCTCTCCTTTCAGCTTTACGAGCCTTACACGTATTAACATAGATTCTGCATGCATCTAAATTGAGTAATGCTTAGATACCTTTTTGTAGCAATCTGGTAGTGGAGTAACAGCAATCTTCATCCTCTTCACCCAACTTTTCTCCCAATTCTTGACAATACCAAGTAGCACAGGCTTTTCTTCGGGCCTCACAATATCATGATTCGAAATTACCTGTTGAATGTTGAATTGCTTCATCACTCTAAAAAAGCAGTAGAAAGTTCATGGAGTCAAGCCAGCCATGCGAATGTAGGGATTTCCATCCGAATAGACCGTGGTCCAAATCTTCCACCACGAAACGATCCAGCGAATGTTGATCTTCCTGTCAGCAAGGGTCACCATTTGTGCATGGTAGAATGATAATACCGTCGGCGTCGTCCATATAAGTTCCTAAGAGTATATGTGGGGATATATGCATGAGGCTCCAACAAATTCAAGCGATCCATGAGCCACATCTGAAGTCATTGGCACAAGAGAATGTTTTAAATGTGAAATATTTCAATTGTTTTATGACCTATTCTATATTTGAAATAGTTTACACAATGAAATAGTAATCATTACAATTTTCAAACGATTTAGCATTAAATGACCTATTTATTGCTAACAATTCAAGTGCAAATAACTCACAGACATTTATATCAAAAAAATTTAATTGGTTACTTCGAGAAGTAGAGGACATCCAGTTAAGGGGGCTTGAGAATCCCTCGATCTTCAGGTGATTCAGGGTAAGAAATAACTCCCCGTGCATAGAGGCATAGGAGTTATCCCTTCTTTGAATAGCTCAACAATGGTAATCAAAGCAGCATAACCGACTAAGGGCTCACCATTCAAAAATAGAAATCTTGCAAATACACAAATCAGCAAGGCTGGCCACGTTTACCTTTTTAAGGCTATTTCAGCAGTCCTGATGTAATCAATAAATACCACCAAGGCACCAAGGTCCTACGATGAACTACTTTTTCCATAACATATGCATGAAGATTCAAATAACGATAAAAAATCGGACACAAGTAGTCTTTTGTGTTGGGGACAAAATGGCAAACCGTCACAGGACAATCCTGCTATACCATCTAATTCTTCAGGCAATGGGGTCACCTCTCTCTCATGGAAAATGAAGCTATGGGTGTTTGTATTCCAAAATCCAACAGCAGCATATACAAGATTAATATCGCGTTGCGCATACCTCAAGTGATTAGTGAAGCAAGCTTATAGTCCTTCAGCAGGCCTTTCTCCTCCGGGTTGAGCGCTAAAAGCCATTCGTCACAAGTAACTTCAAAACTCCTAGTCATGATTGCAAGAACACAATAAAGTATTGAAATTTTTGAACAAAAGATCTTCACTTTTGTTCGAATGAAGACAAACAAGAACGAAGGAGGGGGTCTATATAGCTTTAAAATTGCCATAAATACAAGGAGACGCAGACTGAGCACCTCGGTGCTCGCTTGGAGCCATGAGGCAGGCCCCCCATTTTGTTTGCTTTTTTTGGACTTACACATTTTGCCTTGATATTCGTGCACGCCTTCATCAATATCTGTGCCAAATTCACTTATTTCAAATCCATGTCACTTTTATTATTACTTTTTATTTTCTTTTTCAGAGGAAAGTCGGTGCCCTCCCTTGATTCGAGCCAAAGTCAAAAGTCAAAGTCAAGCAAGTAAAATAATTAGAAAACCAAGTCAAATTTGTACAAAACTAAGATTAAATATATACAAAGTAGTGTTCATTTACATAAGTATGTACATTTAAGCATGCATACACCAAACGAGAAGCTAGATTCCTAAGTTGCAGGGTCCTTGCTCGTCGACGGAACATCAGTCGTAGTAAAATCGAGCGACAAGTACATCTCAAAAATGCTCAGGGTACCACCGGATCCTTCTACAAATGACGTTGAAGGTATTGACTCTAAAGTGAATTCCTGAAAGAAAAGACAATCTCGAACAGACTGAGATGTGCCAATGATTTCATCAAATTCAGGAAACTGGCGTTTAATGTCATAGTAGATGAGCTGCTGCTAAGAGTAGAATGCCTCAGAAACCCCTTCTCCTGAGATTCCCCTGATGTAGTACCAATAAAGGCCGAGGGCCCTAATAGGAAGAAGCATATGGGACCAAAGGAAAAAAGGTTGAGCTACTAAGTAACCATTTCAAGGCCAACATTACTAATGAGGGCCATTTTTTTCACTATAGTGTGAAAAAGATTCAAAAGAAACACTCAATTTCTTCTTCTTAGTACGAATTCACATGAAGGCAATGGATTGGTGGGAGCTTTGTGTCCCACCACCACTCCAAGAGGCAAAGAACAAATACGCGAGAGATCTTTACGCTCTCGAGGGTTTGTAGGCCTCGAATGAAGTCATCAAACCCGCATCTCGAGAGCATTCGGAGAAGATCGGGATCATGCTGCCCACGGAGAAAGGCAAGCCCCTCCAAGAATGGAGTACTTGATCCGAATCCCCTCAGATGGTGGTTGTCCTCCAAAAGAAAGAATGAAAAGATTGAAAATAGAGAAAGAAGAAAGGAAAAGAGGGAAAAGAAAAGAAAATATAAAATTTAGTTACTCACATGGCCTGGGAGGGGATAGGGAGAAATGTGTTGAGCTCGATCGAAGGACAACATGCTAGGCAGCCACTCACCAGGAAACCATGTATTCCTCTTGGAGGACACCTGCCGTACTTCCTCCACCTCCACGACATCGTCATCTGAACTAGACTTGCAAAATGCAAGAATTTTGAGTAGAAATTTCAGCATCATAATGACTGTATATGGACATTTCCCATTAATAAACCATAAGTTATAGTTATCAAGCCACCTGTAATAAACTTTGGAAGACTCAAAGTCTTAGCAACATCCAGCAAACCAACATTTTCAACATTTTCAGCCTCACTTTCCAACAAGATCATCATTTTCTGCATGGGTACATATACATTACTATATTCGCTTCATATAGAGCATTGCATGAGAAAGCACATAGAAGCTTGAAGAAACTAATTTTGAACTAAATTTAGAAACATGAGCTTCTATGTTCACTTCATTCATTTCAAGATATTTTCAATTATATTTTTGTTTCAAACAACATATAAAACCATCACCTAACTCATTCAGATAAAAAATGGGTTAAACTTTCCACATTGACATGAATCACCTAACTTATATGACCTATGTAAGTTAGTGGTCATTTGTGCAGAAATTAGCTTCAAAACTCTATAACTTGTTGCTAATTCGACCATTTATCATCACCATCATTAGCATATGAGAACCAAGTTCATTCATGAAGGAAAGCACACTATAAGAAAATTTAGTTTGGGCAACGAAAAAATTCAAAGCCCAAACACTGATTTTCGTCGCCTAAAGGATTTGGCAACGAGTTAAAACTCGTCGTGGGGTCGACGCCTAATGGGTTTTGGGCGACCAAAATTGAAGTCGTTACACAAAGTGTGTTTTGTGCTACAAAATCTTTAGTAGCATAAACTCTATAACTTTGGTTACCCAAATGATTAATGGCAACAACTGTTGTTGTTGCCCTTAGGCTAAGCTATTTGTGCAATGAATTTATTTAGTTGTCTATTGCTCTTTTTGTGCAACGAATATATGTGATGCCCATATCATTATATATTTGTGCAATGAAGATGTCGTCGGCCAAAGGTCCTAAACTTTTTTAACACCAAAATCAATATGGTTGCCTATGTTGTTTTGTGCAACGATTTAATCACCATATAGACTACAAAAGATGCTTCGACAACGTAAAATATAATCATGAATATGAGTACAATATGCTCCTAGCAAAGACAATTCATTGGATGAAGCCTGTGGAGGAAATTAGCCGTACAGTCCAATGAATAATACTAGTGAAAGCTCAATGACATTAGATTTGAACATTAAAGCATAAATCGATCAACTAATATCAAGAAAAAGTTCAAGTGTCCCAATGACTTTGTCAAGCAAATACAACCAAGAGCTATTTGATTTTGTGAATACAAATTAGGAAAACATATATAACTAAATAATATTAGAAGTCTTAACCTAATTACCTTGGGTTCTTGTGGACGTTGCACTGCACATATATAGTTCATCCATTCAAATAGTCAATCTCCACTTGCTACCTGTCGTTCCTGTACAATCAAAACATATATATCTATAATCAGAGAGCCAAAAATTGTATAACAAAACCAACCAAGGTCATACCACAATTATGTCGAAATTCATTTACCATAAACAGAGACAACTACTAAAATTTTATATGATGTAAAAAGTGCATAACATTGATGCTAGTTACCATTCACCATACTCCATTAGCCAAAACAAGAGACCAAAAATTGACAAGTTTATTTACCTCAACATGCCTAATAAATTGATCTCAAGTATTTCTACAAAATTACCTCCTGTTGTTTTCCAGAAATTTAATTACCTCAACGAACCTGATAAGCTGAAGATCAACTAAACAAAGATTAACCTGATAAATTGATTAATGTCAAAACATGAACCTCGCATTTCTTAAATAGTAATGTGGAGGTACTTTCCATGTTTAACATTCTCTTCTTCTCCCCTGCTCCCCCTATTAAATTACAACACCTACTTTAGAAACCTCTACATAAACCTTATGAGTCTGTAACTAGTATCTAATGCTAGGACATACCCAAATGCTTCTCTGATTCCAACACCAAAGCAAAGTGAAAACACTATCAAAAACTATACTTGTTAGAAAAACTTGTTAACGTTGAGCTACATCCTAATAACAAACTACCATGACAAAAATGAGTAAAACAGAAAATCTTCGATCCAAATTTACATTAATCCGATGAAATTTTCTCAAATTTCATGTCATAAAGCATAAGTAAATCGAAGCAACGTTTTGCATATTTACCTAAGATTGATTGTTATACTATTGTAAGCTTTGTGTTTTATGTGATAGTGAGAGGGAAACTTTGAACCACCAGTTTTTCAGTTGCCCTTACAGTAGTGCATGTTTCAGGAAGATAGGAGAGTGGTTGGGGATTGACCAGGAAAGGGAGATCAACATTACAGTGGCTTGGGATGTATAGAAGCAGAATGGTATGTTGCAGTCTAGCAGAATGGTGTATTATGCTGCAGTCTAGCAACAGTATTATGTGGTAGTGACAATTTCAAAGAGTTGTTTTATGCTGCAGTCTAGTAGTTGTGGTGTATTACATCTGGAGAGCTAGGAATGATCTTCTATGGAGAGAGGAGCAATGGAATGTTGAGTACTTCAGCTGATAGACAATGGATTCAACAGATCCTCCGTGCTTATGTTTATGTTTAGGCTGGCTTTTTTCCCTTTGTTTGATTGTTTAGGAGTGGCTTTTATTTGTTTTCTTGTTGTAGGTAGTTTTGGTTGTTTTGGATACTTTTGGTATGGTTGAGTCATCCAACCATAAGTGGCTATAGGTTGTACTTGGTTTTTTGAATGATTAATAAAATCTTACATTTGCACCAAAAAAAAAAAAAGTTTATATACTCGAACACTAATAATTATGAATAAGGAAGAAAGGATAGCATATTTACCTAATTTCTTTGAACATTTTCACTATATCTTCTCTGAGCTTCTTTTCATGTCTGATTGATTCGATATTGATTCTTGATACACTTGCTTTGAGTTCATCATTTGATGCAATAAGCTCTGCATTTGAAGTTTTGAGCTCATCATTAGATGCCTTAAGGGTCTCAATTTCATTAATAAACGAAGCCTCTTTTGTTGTAGCCTCATTTCTCATATGTTGAATCTTTGCCGATAATTCTACCCTTACTTCATTACTACTCTCACCTTCAACTCTGCTTTTCTTTGGTGGACGAGCTCCGGGACCAAGTCCTCTCACATACCCAGACTTTTCTTTAAAAACTTCCATATAAGCAGATTTGACGCTTAGTGTATCCTCACCATGCTTCTCAATTTCTCTTTCATGAAGCTTTTTGAGTGCTTCATAATCTTTTTCGGCACCTGGTGCCCAGCCACTTCCTTTTTGCCTAATACACACAATTTATTCAATACTGGGATCATTATAGTATAATTTGGTAATAGTAAAGCACATAACAACAGCTTTGTAATTGCTTTAACACCATGAAACAAGATAGCTTATAACTAGCACAGAGACGCCAAATATAAAAATGGACAAAGAGTCTACTTTTTAGTTTTCTCAAATAACTTAAGGTACAAATGATCCTCCTAAGTTTCAAGCGCATCATTTGGTCCTTCAATCTCTTGAGATGGCTTAGTAGGTGGCTCATTAAGTTGCATGTCAAAGAGAAGTACATAATCATAAGTACGTATCGAAAAGTACTTTAAATAACTGACGTAACAGTATATGATTAGATATTACAATGAGTTACATGGGCCAAAGTACTTTAACTGATTTAGGTACAGGCTGAAGTTTAGATTAGTTACAGGAGCTTTTGAATTCAATTACCAATGACATAATATTTTACGCTACACCTTAGAAGCATACCTGAGAAGCATGCAACTTCTTTACGCTACACCTTAATTTCTCAGTGAAGGTAATGATGAGTTTTATGAATTTTCAATTTTCTTTTTAATGGAGAAAGATAGCATATGATAAAATTCAACATTAAAAAATTATTAAGAAAAATAACACAAGTATAAATCTGAACGACAAAAACTCATACCAAGTCATGGAAAATCCTTGCTGTAGACCGTGAACCATTTGCGGAAGTTTCAGTTTGCTTAAGCTTATTTTTTGTGTTGGCATTACTGATATGCTACAAATTACATAAAAAATACAATAAAACGTCAATATTATGTTAAATTGTTTATTATTATATACATGATGTAAGATTTGTAGTTGGTACGAACATTACCTTTCGCTTTTCATCATTCCAATACTCACAAACCAACCAATTCCATTTTTCCACCTGAATATTGTTTGGTTTACTGCTTATAGCTTCGGTGACTGACTTATTCCTGAAGTGTTGTTCCTCAAGCCTGAATCTCCAATTTTTATATAACATAGAGCACTGGAAACTCAATGCTTCAATGACATCAGCACCACCAACCTTTTCAGGTAAATCATATTTTCCCTACCAAAATGAATGTCAATTCTCAATGAAGGTATTTATAGTTAGGAAGGTGTTTAAGTTATACATATGTAAAAGTTTTTTACGTGGCCAGTTCTCAATGACAACGTTATATCCTTTTATTTTTGGAAATAAAGTTGCTTATTTTTTGTCAATAATAATAAAATAAACTTACCATGATCTTGTCATAAAGTTGGTATTTGTTAGCTGTATTCATCTTTTCCCAATTTTTGTCATGAACGTAAAGTAAAATAATGGATTAAAAAATGTACGAATGTTTTGTTATGAGTAATATTATATAAAAAAAGAATATACCAAGAATCTAGGGGGCAAAACTCTTTCATCCATGTGCTACAATCACATATAAATTCATCTGCCTTTTCCGCCACCACATGCTGAAGCTCGTCCATGAAATTAATCTTGATCTTTCTTGCAGAATCTGAATTCCATATCCGCGAGGCATATTTCTTACCCCTTGTTGGCCTATGCCTCTTTCGATTAGGATATTTGAGATAAAGTTCAACTTGTTGAAGTCTTCGTTTTTCTCGATATGTCAGCCTAGGTTGCTGGTCATTTCAATTCTAACTCCCATCTGCATTGTTATTCTGCTCCTCATTACTATTTAGCTGTTCCTCACCTCCATTTGTAATTGAATTCTGCTGTTCATTTACATTCTGTTGCTCCCTTGTATTACACTCATTGCTAGATTGAGGAGCCATAGTCCTATAAATTGTTCATGTAGCATAATGTTAGTAATGCTCACTAATATCATCATCTTTTCCGTTTTCCAAAAACAATTGAAAAACCAAGACAAAACAAATAATTCGTGTATTACTACGAAAGAAGAATCAAAATAAAATCCCAACATACAATTAAATGCAAAACAATTGTTCAAAAAATATATAACTAAACCAAAGTACTTAATTCACCAAATAACATTTATCACAAACTAATCTGAGTGTGTATCAGAAGAGTTATCACTTTCAGCTTCTTCATCTTCAAGTTGTGATTGAGCTCATCCATGCTAGACTATGTTCCTCCTCTTCACTCTCTTCCTCTACCTCATCATCATTAGCTTCTATAACATTTTGAGCAGCCTCTAAGACGACATTAGAATCAACCAATTTTGGTTCAATGTCTTCTCTAACTAGAGTGACTTCTTCATCACTTATACACATCATTTGTATCAAGTTAGTTGCCCCTTCGTCCATAGTATTCCATACTTCTTCATCTTGTTCAGTTTCTTCATTGTTTGGGAAATCAAAGAAAGTTGCATGGATTCTCTTTGATGACAAATTTCCAATATCTATCGTTGTGAGACGCAACATAGAAAACCTGTTCAATATGAGAAGCTAAAGCAAAAGGCTCATTTATTTGCGGACGAGAAATGTTGACAAGTATATATCCAAGTTTGTCCATTCTCATCCCTCTTCCTTCATTGAACACATCAAACCATTTACATTGGAACAGTTTTACTCTAGGACTTGTTCTATTTTTTAAACCCCTTACTCTAGCACGAGAACCTCTTCCATTACTCCGTAAAAGTCCCTCCCTCCGCTGTCTGCATCCCCTCTTACAATAACCCCAATATTTTGGGTTTTTCGGTGTCTTTGCCGCTTTTTCGTGTGAAATCTGAACCCATTTATAACAAATCCATCAAATGTCACAACACCTTTCATCGGTCCTCGTGCTAAGCACAATAGTTCTTCTGTTACTCTAGCATCTCCACCATTCCAAAGTTGTTCAATCTATTTTTTAAAAGAACATAAAAAAGAAAAAAATGATTTATATTAACTTTTTTTATACTTACATAAAAAAAAAAAATTAAAAGCAACATTTTTCACTCTTACTCTATTCTCAAACCACTTGCAAAAGTTAATGTCTTCATGCCCCATTATGCTTTTATATTCCCTGACTCATGAAAATTCAAAATTATAAAATTGTTAGTTCCAATTCATTCACGTTGTTCTGCTTCTACTAGTTAGTTCATGAAAGGATACTTACTCAAAGAAAGATTGTGCTTCTTCCCAGTTTTGCAAAACATGCAATTGAGCTTTTCTCCAATAATCTTCAATACTCAATTGTTTTATATTTGGCTTTCCTAGTGGCTTGCCCTTCATTGAAAATATTGGTAGACTATAAGGTTGTGGACAATTCATATCTTCATTTCTATCTAGACGATTGAATTATGTCTCAATCTTAGATAGATATCTAGCACAAAATATCAAAAATTCCTTTTCGATATATCCCTCTACAATTGATCCTTCGTGGCGAGCTTTATTTCGAAAAAGGATTTAAATGTTCTTATCGTCCTGATGGTTAAGAGTAAAGTTAGAAAAAAAAAACCACCTATATAAATTTCTACTTATACCAATAAAACATATCTTACCTTTCAAACCAATACATCAAACGATAATGCACGGGACCGGCCAATTTTGCTTCTGTGACTAGGTGTAGGGGAAGCTGAAGCATCACATCAAAGAAAGCCGGGACAAATATACGCTCCAACTTGCATAAAGTAATTCCTATGTTCACTTTCCATCTGCTCTAAGTCAGCTACTTTTAAGGTCTTAGAGCGCAGTTGTTTAAAAAACAAACTAAGCTCCCTTAACGGTTCCAAGACCTTCTCGTCTAGAACACCCTGAAAGGCCGTAGTTAGAAGATCTGGCATTAAAACATGAAAGTCATGAGTTTTCATTCCCATAATCTTTCCATCTTGCATAGATGCACATCGAGAAATATTAGATGAATAACCATCCGGGAACGCTAATTTTGACAAAAAACTGACTACTTTCCTCCTCTCATATAATGTCAAGTAGAAAGAGGCTTTCGGAATTTTGTATTTCTCTCCTACTAGTTGCGGTCGAAGGTCATCATGCATTTTCATTTTCTCTAAATCCAACTGAGCATTTAAGGAATGTTTTTTTTTCGGGTAAGTCAAGCAACGTGCATAATATGTTCTAACAAACATTTTTTCTACATGCATCCATCTAATTTATGTCGGACTAAAAGATGTCTCCAATATGGCAGTTGGAAAAAGATGCTTACTTTTTTCCGTGAGTGAACTATTTACCGTTCACCTCTCTTACGTTTCCCGTTAGGCTCTTTTCCAAATTTCACATTAGAGTATCCATGTAGCTGCTCCAAAACATCATGCCCTGACAATGGATTAGGAGGAGGACGTCGTTCAACTTTTTTACCAAAAATCCTTCTATTCTCAATTTGTGATCAGGCTCTAAAAATCTACGGTGATACATATAACACCATTTGTGGCCATGCGATAAACATTCTGAATGTGTGTCTTTGTCACAATTAGGGCATGTCATGGCCTCTTTAGTGCTCCAACCAACAAATTGGCATATCCAGGAAAACCACTAATTGTCCACATCAACACTACTCGCATATTGAATGTCTCCTTAGTGCAGGCATCAAAAGTTTTTACTCCAGTTTCCCACCATTCCTTCAGTTGATCTATGAGAGGTTTTAAAAACACATCTATGTCATTACCACGAGATTTAGGGCCACGAATTAATAATGACAACATCATATGATCACTCGTCATACACATCCAAGGAGGTAAATTATAAGGCACTAACATCACGGGCCATATGTTGTATCTACTACTATGATTAGCTCCTGGATTACGTGCATTAGCAACAAATTCAGGATACAGATCATCTAAAGACTTCCATGATTTTGAATCCCTTGGGTGTCTCATTATAGTGTCGTCATCATCATCGTGTTTTTCTTATGCCATTGCATATGCTTTGCTAGCTTAGACCACATAAAAATCCTTTGTAGTCTTGGAATCAATGGAAAATGACGCAAGACTAACTGAGGAATTTGTGAATTTTTCTTCCCACTCTCATCCACATCTGAATTTTCATCATCTTGAGAATCTTGTTTCCACCTAAGAGCCAAACACTTACGACGTTGAACTTCATTTGCATATTCTTTTCGAAACAAAACATAATGATTAACACATGTATTAATTGTAACACCCTGGATTTTTCTAACTTCCTACTTCTCATTTTTCCGGAAAACATATTAAATTAATAAATATCATCTTTACTAAAACTACTAAATATGGAAAAACCAAAGTAATACCGCCACTGTGATAACGGCTAAGGCATTTATCAAAGTACTACAACGGAAGTCTTAAAACCAAAACAATTTATAACTAACTTCAAACAATATCAAATTAAAAATCAACTTTAAACTTATTACACTTCGGAACCATATTAATGGCCCTTAAAAACCAAACCAAAACTAATAGTAAAAGTCGTTAAGAAATCAAAAGACATCCAAAATAAATGTTAGTCTTCATAAGCAATTAAAATAAAGCAAAGGTACACAACACAACAAGCGCTCTTACCCCATCCCATCATGAAATGACTTATGTCCACTTGTACCTGCAGCTTTTCTTTTACTAGACAACTACTCACCACAATTGGGTCATCGTTGGGCCAAGTCCAAGACAAAGCCATGCACACAAAACAGACTGTCAGCAAAGTTGAGTACATAACTACTAAAGACTATGCAACAACAATAAGAAATAAAACATGCACTCAACTTACCTTGACAACTTTTTTCCTGTACATGGACTTAATTAAATTAATTACTATATTTAAAATTATGGATCTTGCATGGAACGGGTTTCCTCCTTAAAAATCATCGCCCTATTGGGAACCAACTTGGGAGCAATTCCAAGAAGGTACTACTATGTCACATAAAGTGACAGATATCTAGTGCATTAAAAATAGAAAAAAAGAGTACAACGTTTTGTACTCCAATTAGAAGTCATAGATCACTGTTGCATACGACTTCCCCCATTGTTCATACTCAAGGTATATACGTTCCAAGAGCTTTGATGCAAGTCCTCTTACACTTTACGTGATTTGTCAGGTTTAACAATGTTATGACTCTCATGCAACATCACACGAAAACATTCATCCAATCAAGTAAGCCAATTTAATTTTCTTCAGCTTAAGGTGATTCCAAATTAAATTTATGTGTGTCCTTTAATTAAATTGAACCTAGGTACCACACATTAATTGTGAGTGGCTAATAACTTGCTTTCATCTTGACCACACATTAAATTGTGACTGGCAACATGTCTAAAAATAATTGCTCATAACTTCTTTTAATTATGTGAATAAAATTCACAACTATCTTTCTTGTTCATTAAGTAGCTAACCAACTTAAAAATAACTTTCTTCCTTGATGAATAAACTATTGGCCAAATCAAATTGATCATAACATTCCAATTCAAGCTTATAAAAATTAAACTTTCTATTTAACATGCAATATCATCAAACTTTAAGAACATGCTACTAACAAACTTGTCATGCACATAAATTCATGATTCAAAACAAGGATACAAGTTTTCATGTAATCAAGAATTGTTCAAGCATGCAGTCTAACTCTTATATTTGTCTTTAGTACTGGGATAGCTTATTAAGCATGTTCCCACTAATACTAATCGTATACTTATTCCTCTTTTTTTGGGGGGAGCGGTTAACTACCTTGTATAATATTTGTGCTCCGCCACAACTTCTAGAAGTGGACTAGTTCAAAGTCTCCTACATAAGGAAAAACCAAACTAAATTAAAACCTTGTTGACTAAATTCTTCAACAACTATAACTAACTTCTAATTTGGAAACTTTGTCCAAAACTTCCTTATATGGTCTCTATTCAATTCCATACTACACTTTAACTTTTCTATTGCAATACCACTTAGTTTTTGGGACTTATTTATGCTTTATAAAACCTTAATAAAATTTTTATGCCACTTTAGAAAAGTGGACAGCAATCTAAATTTGTCAAAACTCCTTGAAAACTTCCGAAAACAACACAAAACAATCATACAATGTATTACTTAACTTATATAATCAATTTAAGCTTATTACATACTTTAAAAGCCTAATTAATTAATTTATAAAATCTGGACAGCATGTTAAACATGCTTAAAATCACTTTTAACTTCATAAAACATACTAAAATTTATATATATTAATATAGGATTGATGTGTGATCATACTAGTACAATTGGACACTTAAAGCTGAATTTATGAAAACACTCCTACAATCTACTAACATATTTATGAAATCAATCTAGGCTTTAGAACAATTTTTCATATGCCAAAACATGTTCATAATATTTATTCAACTCAAATTCATGATTATAAAATTTGGGCAGCTTTATAAATTAAGTTAAAAACCCTTAAAAATCAATCTAAAGTTAATAACATCATCATAAATTCACCCAACAATAATTTATGATCATAATATCAAAGTTTATAACATAAAAATTCATAAAATCATAACTTCATAAATTTTTCAAACCCTAATTTATAATTTCATGAACAACAAAATTAATTCATGCCTTTAAACAATTCATACTTATACCAAAACTTGATTTAACTTATAAAAACATGATTAAACATAATTATGAACATAAATTTGCAACATTGAATCTAAAATAAAGAAGTAGAAATTTTTTTTTTATAAAGAGTTTGAAAAAAATACCAAAACGGGGAGGAAGTGCAGCAGTGGCTGCCGCGGTGGGGGGCCCGGTACTGCACGGATCCTGAGGCACAAAACTCTCTCTTTTTTATTTGTTTGGATTTTCCGAACTAAATTTTTTTTTCGGAAATTTGGAACCTTTTTTTTGTCCCTTTTCTGTCTAGATTTTTGGAATCCTAATGACTAGTATGATCACGAAGATTTAAAATTTTAGGTTTTATAGGGTATTTATAGGCCCCAAAGTAGTATTTTAGTGTGGCCCATACATACTCCTAAATAAATAAGGAAACCTTTGAAATCTATTTTTAGAACCTTTTAAAATATTTTTAACCATAAAAATATTATTTAAGAATAACTACTTTCAACCAAAACTTGCTATTTATTTTATTTTTAGTAATTTCTTTTTATTTAATATTCCTATTGAATATTACTTTCAATAAAAATATTAAAATTAAACGAAGAAAATACAAAAATTATACGCATAAAATACAAAAATACTTTGTATAAATATGTGAAAATGTGGGTTATTACAGTCTACCCCCCTTAAAAGAAGTATCGTCCCGAAACTTTGTGTAGATTAGTGTATGGAATTTGAATAGAGACTACTTTTACTTCATACTTTGTTACTGAAACACTATGTTGTTGTAGACTTCAGACACTTACTTGACAACTTTTATTAGACAAACATAAAACTTCTTACTTAAAAGTCATATAATACTCATAAAAACTTTGCAAAATTGACGGTAAAATGCGCGAAAAACAAGTCGCTTTCTCCCCCCCCCCCCGCGGAAGAATCGAGTTACGTCCCTGTAACTTCACTATTAACCTGAAAAAGCTCCAGGAATTTTTCTCTCATGAAACCTTCAGCTTCCCATGTAGCTTCTTCAGTTTCTTAGTTAGACCACAACACCTTTACTATTTTGACACTCTTCCTACGAGTATCTTTGACCTTACTATCTAGGATTTTAATTGGCCTCTCCTCATAGGTCAAACTTTGGTCAAACTCTATTGCTTCAGGTTGCAACACATGTGACTCGTCTAGCACGTACTTCCTCAGTTGAGACACATGGAACACATTATGAACTTTGCTCAACTCCATTAGTAGTGCTACCTTTTAAGCTACCTTTCCAACCCTTTGCAAGATCTCATAGGGTCCTATGTACTTTGGGCTCAACTTTCGTTTCTTTCCAAATCTCATCACTCCTTTCATTGATGATACCTTGAGTAACACCTTATCGCCAACTTCAAACACAACTTCTTAGCGTTTTTTATCCGCATAGGACTTTTGTCTATCTTGTGCTGCTTGAATCTTTGCTTGTATTACTCTTATTTTCTCGGTGATCTCCTCTATTAATTGAGGTCCTAGAATCACCGTCTCACTTATGTCGTTCCAACACAAAGGGCTCCTACACTTCCTTCCATACAAAGCTTCAAAGGGTGCCGTGCCAGTACTTGCATGGTAACTATTGTTGTATGAAAACTCAATAAGATCCAAGTGATCCTCCCAATTCCCTTGAAAGTCCATTACACAAGCCCTTAGCATGTCCTCCAAGGTTTGTATGGTTCTCTCTGTTTGTCCATCAGTTGCTGGATGGAAAGTTGTACTCATCTTCAATGTTGTACCAAAGTTCTCCTGAACACTTTTCTAGGATTTCAAAAGAAACCTAGAATCCCTATTTGACACGATATCCTTTGGAACTCCATGTAGCCTCATAACATGTTTTATGTAAGCCTTTGCAAGTTGTTCCATCTTCCAAGTTTCTTTCATGGGTATAAATACTGCTGACTTAGTGAGTGTATCTACCACTACCCATATGGTATCATTCTGATTCTCTACTTCGGTAAGCAAGTCACAAAGTCCATCGAAATGCAATCCCATTTCCATCCTGGTATCTCAAGTGGTTGGACTTCTCCTTGTGGTCTCTTATGCTCAAATTTAACCTTTTGACAAGTAAGGCAATTACTTACAAATTCATCCTAGGCCACCAATACATCTTCTTTAAGTCCTTATACAGTTTATCGCTTCCAGGATGTAATGAATTCGGGGTATTATGACCCTCCTCCATGATTCTTCGCTTTAAATCCTCATATTTTTGTGGTACACACCACCTTCCCTTATACTTTAAGCTTCCATCCTCATGAATCTTAAAATCCATAGGCTTCCTTGCTTTTAACTTTTCCTTGATTCTGTCCAATTTCAAATCTCCCTCCTGGTTCTTCATAATTTCCTCGAGTATTGTTGGTTGGATACTAAGGTTACAAAGAATTCCTTCCAACTCTCCCTCCTTCACTATTTCCAAACTCTATCTCTCTATGTCCTTACATAGCTCATTAGCAACCACCAAGGTGTTCGCTCCATGTTTTTTTTTATGACTTAGAGCTTCGGCTACCACATCGGCTTTTCCTTCATGGTATTGGATATCTAGGTCATAATCCTTGATCAACAAAAGCCATCTCCTTTGTCTCATATTCAAATCCTTTTGAGGGAAAAGTACTTTAAACTCTTGTGGTCTGTGTATATCCTACATTTCACTAGATACAAATAATGTCTCTATTGCTGCTAATTCTAGATCATGACTAGGGTAGTTAACCTCATATGGTTTCAACTGCCTTGAAGCATAAGCTATCACCTTTCTATTTTGCATTAATAAACATCCCAACCCATTTTTAGAAGCATCACTATAAATCATAAGAGTCACTTCCAACTGGAAAGGTCAGCACAAGAGCTGTGGTCAAATGCTCTTTCAAGGTCTGAAATGCCAACTCACACTTATTACTCCACTCAAATTTACAGTCTTTCTTCATTAACGAAGTCATGGGTTTAGCAATCCTCGAAAAGTCTTTCACAAACCTCCTATAGTAACCTGCTAACCCTAAGAAACTCCGTACATCCGTTACATTCTTTGGTGTAGGCCACTCCTTAGCTACTTCAATTTTGGCTGGATCTACTTCAACCCCTCTTTAGACACAATATTCCCTAAGAATGCTACTTTCTCTAACCAGAATTCACATTTCGAGAACTTAGCATATAACTCATTCTCCCTTAAGGTCATCAAAATTGTCCTCAAATGTTCATCATGTTCTTCCTTATTCTTACACCAAGATTTCATCAATGAAAACGACCACAAAGTTATCAAAAAACCGTTGGAAGATTCTATTCATTAAATCCATAAAAATTGCTGGTGCATTGGTCAACCCAAAAGGCACAACAGTGAATTCATAGTGTCCATACCTAGTACGAAAAGCAGTTTTCGGTATATCCTCATTAGCAATCCTCAATTGATGGTATTCTCAGTAGCTCCTTTCAATTGATCAAACAAGTCATCAATTCTCGGTAATGGATACTTATTCTTCATCGTGACCTTATACAGCTCCCTATAGTCAATACATGATGTGGATTCTAAGTGGTACTCGCAAATACAACCTAAAACTCACGTGTTGTTTATCAATTAAACTCTCCACTCCTGAATTATTTAATTGAAGGCTAATTAATTAATACACTCCTGACTCACAAATTTATAAAGAAAAATTCGAACAAAGTTTACTCACAAACTTGCGCAAATTTCGGAATTCAATGTATTGAATTTTCAATGTGTAAAACTTAATTAATTACATCCTATTGTTGAGATTATTTATAGGTATAATCAACAACAAAATCCTAACTACAATCTACAAAAGAATCACGCATAAACTAGGAAAATAAATCCTAATCTTGCTCAACAAACTAAAGATAAGATTGCCACATCATCATACAACTTGCACTTTGATCTTATCTTTCCTAACAAACTCTAACTAACTAACTAATCAAGAAATATCCTAACAACCTAACTAGATATTTAATAAACAAGCTAATAATCAGAAATTATCCTAAAAATCACAAAAATTGCTTGATGCCCAAGATAGTTAAAATCGACAAAAATTTCTGCCACCATGCTTCGTCAATTTTGGCGCAACTATCAAGAACTCCAAGAAACATCAAGGAATGCTTCAAGATTCAATCTTTTAATCAAGAAACCTTCAAGAAATCATTCTTTATGTCTTTTAGCATATTTATGATGATCAAGACTCCACAAGAATTAATAATAATAATGTCCAAAATGAGAAAACCCTATCCAGTGAAATGGGAAAAACTCATGGACCAAACCAACTTGTTCCCTGTAACCACCACGTGGTGATCTATCCTGTGAGTGCATTAATAATAATTCATAGCTTATTTAATGACTCACTCCACCAGTGACAAAGTATTAATGATCAATAAACAAATGTGTTGGCTAGGGAGTCATCACCGTTGTTAGTGCTTACCACATTATTTACCATCCTCACCCAAACCTGTGATTTATTTGTAATAAATCCAATGGGATTTATCATTAGGCTAATTGGCTCATCCACTGTTGGTGTTAATTCACAGATATTCAAATTCACATCAATACATAACCTCAAACTCCCATCTTTCTTCTTCACAAACAATACGAGTTCTCCGTGAAGCACTAGGCCTAATGTAACCCTTTTCTAACAAATCCTGCAATTGCTCTTTCAATTCACTCATTTCTGCAGGTGCCATCCTATAGGGTGCTTTGGAAATAGGTGCTGTTAATGGGACTAAGTCTATGGTAAAGTCAATCTCCCGCTCAGGTGGCATTACCGGAATTTCCTCTAGAAACACATCAAGAAAGTCCCTCACTACTTCAATATCCTCAGGTTTAGCGGTCTCAACATGATCCACATCTCTAACACTATAAATGTAAATTGGAAAACCTCTCTTTACAAACCTAGCAAACCTCATTACTGACACTATTTTTTTGTATTTCGGTCTTCCTGCCCTCCAATAGCTCACCTTCTTACCCTTATTCATTACCGAGAAATTTTGTGGTTCACATAGAATCCCAGCCCTATGTTTACTCAACCAATGCATCCCTAAGATCACTTCTAAGTCGCCTAAATCAAACTCGATTAGGTTAGCCTTAAACTCCACTTCCTCAATTTCGATAGGAACATCTTGATATCTCCTTGAACATTGCACTTCTTGTCCTCAAGGTAACACTATGGACATATCTACTACATCTACTTTTCTAAACATAGGTTTTAACTTTTCTAGGGGTTTAGTGGAAACAAAAGAGTATGTTGCACCAGAATCAAACAAAACTTTAACAGGAAGAGAGTGAATAGAAAAAGTACCAATGATCACATCCTTATTAGCATCCACTTCACTTCGAGCCATCACATTCAGCTTTCCAGTGTTTGAGGTCTTAGTCTGTCCTCCTCCATTCCCACTCCCATTCCTGCTTACGATTTGAGATGTCACCTTACCTCCCAGATTTCCTTAGAAACCCTTTTGTTGTCCCCCAACTGAATTCCCCCTAACTTGAGAATTATGTCCCTCCTTTCCTTTGTTCTTAGAGAAGCACTCATACTCACGGTGTCCTAGTTTGTTACACAACCGACAAGTCCCTGGGTTCCCTGTACAGTCCTTCCCTGGGTGGTTGTTGCGACACTTCTTGCAAAAGTACACTCGCCCTGCTTAACTAGCCACCTCAGTCCTATTTCCATTTCCAGAATTAGGCTTCCCAAAGTTTCCCCTATTACCCTGGAAGTTGTTGAAACGAGATCTCTTATATCCACCATGATTCCCTTGCTGGTTGAAGTTTCCTCCACCATCCTTCCTTTTCTCCCTTGTCTCGCTTTCCTTCTGTACCTCCTTCTTCTTTTGGTCTATGGCATACAAGTGTGCAGCTTTACCATATAAATCATCTAAGGATTCAAAGATCTGTCCAGCTAGTTGTGTTGTAAATCTTAGGGTAACCCTCTCTCAAAATGACTAGCCTTCAACCTCTCGGTTGTTATAGCCTCAGGAGCAAACCTAGATAATTCTATAAACATAGAGTAGTACTCAGTAATAAACATACTATCCATCTTAAGTTCTAGAAACTCCTCAACCTTCTGTTTCACCAGATTTGGTTACCAAGTCAACATATACCGGGATTACTGGATCTGGGTCCTCAATTTCATAACACGAACAATCCTTTGATTCACCAGTCTTCGAACCCGTAGGAGTTTCCTCTACCATTTGGTCTTTACTTCCTTAGCTACCCTCTGGGCTTGGTGCGGGCGGGCTCTCCTCATTTACATTCATTTGTTGATACTCCTGCTCCTTCTTAGCAATATACCCCTCTAAGAACCTCCAATCATAACCCCACTGGCCAACAACATCCTTATACTTAGAATAGTTTGGAAGGCCTCCAATAAAATGGAAATCACTAAACTTCGCCTTAATTTCTAAGTAGGGTGAACGGTCGGGTAAACACCTAACAATCAAGGCTGCTACATGGTCATGTTGATCCCATTGTGGTAACTTCAACACCATACTCATGTACCAACAGTAGAACCGTATCTTCCAAACGTATTGAGGTGGACTTTCGTAGTCTTTCTTCTCCAATGTTCCTATTTGAGTATATCTACTAGGCATACTAAGTGTCATCCTGCACAAAACTTAAAACTAATAGTCCATCCTTCCCAAAACAAAACAACAAAACTAAGAGTTCTGCAAAAAGAGGTTTTGTGGCTAACATACAATTTTCTTTACACCCAACTATTTACATAAGCATCACCTTAAACAAAAACTTTAATGCATAAAAGAACATAAATAAAGTCTATCCTACATGCCCAAACATCCTACAAGAGCTCACCACATGGTATTAAAGCGATAACACATAATACATACCTAAATTCCTTGCATACCTGCACACATAATTTATTTTTCAAAACATTCCACTTTGGGAAATTACTATTTTTAGAAAGATTCCATTTTCAAAAAGTTTCCAATTTAAGAAATTCCTCTTTCCAAAAATAAAACTTACGGTCCCCCAAAATAAAATTCATTTTATTTCCAAATCTAAGCTCCGGTAACCACTTTGTAACACCGTGGATTTTCCTAACTTCCTACTTCTCATTTTTCCGAAAAACATATTAAATTAATAAATATTATATTTACTAAAACTACTAAATATGGAAAAAGCAAAGTATAAACTCCACGGTGATAACGACTAAAGCATTTATCAAAGTACTACAGCGGAAGTCTTAAAACCAAAATAGTTTAAAACTAACTTCAAATAATCTCAAATTAAAAATCAACTTTAAACTTATTACACTTCGGAACCATATTAATGGCCCTTAAAAACCAAACTAAAACTAATAATAAAAGTCTTTAAGAAATCAAAAGATATGTAAAATAAATGTTAGTCTTCATAAGCAATTAAAATAAACCAAAGCTACACAACACAGCAAGCGCTCTCACTCCATCTCATCATGAAATGACTTATGCCCACTTGTACCTGCAGCTTTTCTTTTACTAGACAACTACTCACCACAAGTGGGTCATCGTAGGGCCAAGTCCAAGACAAAGCCATGCACACAAAACAAACTGTCACCAAAGCTGAGTACATAACTACTAAAGACTATGCAACAACAATAAGAAATAAAACATGCACTCAACTTACCTTGACAATTTTTTTCCTGTACATGGACTTAATTAAATTAATTACTATATTTAAAATTATGGATCTTGCATGGAACGGGTTTCCTCCTTAAAAATCATCGCCCTATTGGGCACCAACTTGGGAGCAATTCCAAGAAGGTACTACTATGTCACATAAAGTGACAGATATCTAGTGCATTAAAAATAGAAAAAAAGAGTACAACGTCTTATACTCCAATTAGAAGTCATAGATCACTGTTGCATACGACTTCCCCCATTGTTCATACTCAAGGTATATACGTTCCAAGAGCTTTGATGCAAGTCCTCTTACACTTTACGTGATTTGTCAGGTTTAACAATGTTATGACTCTCATGCAACATCACACGAAAACATTCATCCAATCAAGTAAGCCAATTTAATTTTCTTCAGCTTAAGGTGATTCCAAATTAAATTTATGTGTGTCCTTTAATTAAATTGAACCTAGGTACCACACATTAATTGTGAGTGGCTAATAACTTGCTTTCATCTTGACCACACATTAAATTGTGAGTTGAAGCATGTCTGAAAATAATTGCTCATAACTTCTTTTAATTATGTGAATAAAATTCACAACTATCTTTTTTGTTGATTAAGTAACTAACAAGCTTAAAAATAACTTTCTTCCTTGATGAATAAATTATTGGCCAAATTAAATTGATCATAATATTTCAATTCAAGCTTATAAAAATTAAACTTTCTATTTAACATGGAATGTCATCAAACACTAAGAACATGCTACTAACAAACTTGCCATGGACATAAATTGATGATTTAAAACATGGATACAAGTTTTCATGTAATCAAGAATTGTTCAAGAATGCATTCTAACTCTTATGTTTGTGTTTAGTACTTACGTACCTTGTAAAAAAACTATGCTCCGCCACAACTTCTAGAAGTGGACTAGTTCAAAGTCTCCATCATAAGGAAAAACCAAACTAAATTAAAACCTTGCTGACTAAATTCTACAACAACTATAACTAACTTCTAATTTGGAAACTTTGTGCAAAACTTCCTTATATAGTCTCTATGCAATTCCATACTACACTTTAACTTTTCTATTGCAATACTACTTAGTTTTCGGGACTTTTATTTATGCTTTATAAAACCTTAATATAATTTTTATGCCACTTTAGAAAAGTGGACAGCAATCTAAATTTATCAAAACTCCTTGAAAACTTCCGAAAACAACACAAATCAATCATACAATGTATTACTTAACTTATATGATCAATTTATGCTAATTACATAGTTTAAAAGCCTAATTAAATAATTTATAAAATCTGGACAGCATGTTAAACATGCTTAACATCACTTTTAACTTCATAAAACATACTAAAATTTATATATATCAATATAGGATTGTTGTGTGATCATACTAGTACAATTTGGACACTTCAAAACTTAATTTAACTTGTTTTTATTAATATTTCATATTTATTTGTATACTTTAAAGTCATGAAGAACTTATAAAAATATCATAATTTCATGTCAAAACACTTCTACAATCTACTAACATATTTATGAAATCAAACTTGGCTTTAAAACAATTTTTCATATGCCAAAGCATGTTCATCATATTTATTCAACTCAATATCATGATTATAAAATTTGGACATCTTTATATATCACTAGTGGAAACATCAAGATATGCTATACTTAATTTGCTCCGGTGGTTTTGGTGAATAGAAAAAACGGAGCAATAGGTCGTAGGCGCCAACTAAGAGCTAACTTATTGCTCCGATTATGAATTCACCGGAGCAAATAAGTTTGTACTCTAGTTAATTTATTATTTGCTCCGGTTGTGTGACCGAAATAAAAAACATCCTCCGGTTAAAAAAACCATTGACATACCATATAATTCATTTAACATATTAAAACATCAAAAAAACCCCAAAACCAATGACATATCATATAATTCATATGCTTTACTTCCTTCCTTCTTCTTCATTCCACACAAAGCCCACCTCAATAATTCCTTCTTCTTCCTTCAATTCGTCCTTCTTCGTTCCAGACAAACCCCCAAAACTCTATTCACATTTCAAAAAAACTCAAAATCTCTAAAAACATCAACTTCAAAACCCTAATTTTCCATTCGTAGGGTTCAATTTCTGTTCTTCGGATTTAATTTCTTCAATTTTGGTTGGTTTTTTCAGATCTTAAGAAAGGTAATTTGTAGATCTTAAGAAGCAACGAGTATTTTTAATTTTTTCTTCATGATTCCAGATCTTAAGAAGCAATTTTTAATTATTAATTTGTGTTTTGGTTCTTATTTTTTCAGACCTTCGAACGGGTATAAATTCTTGTTTGGTATAAATTCTTCGAAATTTTATTTTTTATGATTGAATTTAGATTGATTGAATCTATTTTTGTTCTAGATTTCGCTGTTTTGGAAAATTTCAGAGCAAAACACTGCAGAACTGCTGAATATGCTCAAAGGTTTGTTTTCTCTCAAATTATCTCAAATTTCAGAGCTATCGTTGCTGATTAGGTTGCAGGTTGTAGAATAGGATTGGTTGGCTTTAAGAGAAGTTAAAATCCGTTGTGAAAATCCAATGTTTCATCTTCATGAATTAGTGTTGAGCTTCTGATGGTGGTTTTATGGTAGTTTTTGGTTGTTTTGATGTTGGCAGTGAATCTTAGTGCTGATGGTTATGATGATTCTATTGTGGGCTTAGTTGTGACTTGTGAGTTTAGATAGTTAATGTCAGTTATGAAGCTTAGTGCTGGTTATGTTAATTCTATTGTGGACTTTGTTAGATATTTAATGTGAGTGGTTGTGAGATTAGATAGGTAATTGGGTATATTACATTGCTGCATTCGAAAGAGTAATTAGATGTGTTTCGTATCTTGTACGTTTTATAACTGCTGAACTGCTGTTCGGGTTAGGGTTTGTTTTGTCTAATATTTTGCTTAGGGTTTGTTTTGTCTGATATTTTGGTTAGGGTTTGGATTTGTTTTCACATATTGTTTGGTCAAATAGTGCAAGTAAATTGAGATAAAAGTAGTAAGCCATGGACCATGATATGGACCAGTAAGTATGTTCGGACTAATTAGGAGATTAGATTGATCAGTTAAACTTTTTCTGAGAGCAATTCTAAGTGTAATTGATAGATGCGCCAGTACTATGAGGAAGAGAACTTTTCTATGGTTGGTTTTTTCAGATCTTAAGAAAGGTAATTTGCAGATCTTAAGAAGCAATGAGTATTTTTAATTTTTTATTCATGATTTCAGATCTTAAGAAAGGTAATTTGTGTTTTGGTTGTTCATCATGCTCCTCCTCCTCATCATATTCATCATGCTGCTCCTCACCACCAAAAACTGTTTCCCAAACCCTAAACGCCTCCCCCACACCCTCGAAACACCCTAAAAGCCTCCCCCAAACCCTCGAAAAATTCAGTCTAATGTTACTTTTTTTAGATCTTGATTTCAAATTCAATTTCTGTTTCAGTTTAAAGGCGTTCTTTTTTATACTTCAAGTTTAATGTATGATTTTTGTTTTCATTTTGTTCCTTTTTCAGTTCTAATGGTGGTTGTCGTTCGCTTTGGTGGCAAAATGGACTCATTAGTGGTTGAAACTTGAATGGCGATGGTGGCAGAATTGTTGTTGGTGAATTTGGGTATTGTGGGATTAATTTTCCATTCTTTTAGGATTGCTTCTGTTTGGACTGATGCTATTGTCATTGTTACTGTTTGTAGATAATGTCTTCAACTCAAAACTGGTAAGTTAAGAATTGTATTTTTGATTTTTTGAGTTTCAATTTTGTTTTAAAGTTTCAATTGTTGTTTGTTTTGAGGGTTTGGGTTTGGGTTTTGGATCTTGTTTTGGTGTTTGATTGAATGAACTATTGCTGGTATTTATGATTCATTTTTCTAAGTCTTGTGTGATTTACTTAATTTCAGTAATCACTTATTTTGCATTGCTTGACAAGGGCAGTGGCTTTATATCATTGGAGAATTTACCGTTTTTCGCTAGAAATTTCCTGGTATGTTAGCATCCCTTTCTCTCTGCCTCCCTCTCCCCCCCCCCCCCCCCCCCCCCNCCCCCCCCCCCCCCCCCCCCCCTCTTCTCCTTTCTTTTCTCTCTTCTTGTCATCTGTAGTTTATCCATCACTTTAATGGCGCTCTGTCTCTTAAAATTGCTTAACATAAATCCGTGGCAATGCTCCCTTTACACTTATGTCAATTTTAAAATTTATATTGTTCTGTTTTGCTTTGATGAATAAGATCATGGAAAACCTGCTGTCGGTCAATTGCTGTGGCATACCAGTGTTTTTTGTTAAAGACAATACATGAAGTATTTCAATAAGTCAGGGACAGCTGTGAATGCTTTGATAATACTTGCGTCTTTGTCATGACTTGTCCTATCATTAACCTTTTCCTCGTGCATCATCTTTAAGATTCTGCAGAACAATCCTACACAACAGTAGGATGTTAAATAGATTGTGTATTTTGAAAACAGGAGTGAACACTGTTTCATATTGGCTGAGACAGGAATAGTAATTCATGCTTGAAATTTTGAGGTTGATTAAGTGCATTTTTTATGAAAGTCATGAGACATTTGTTTTTCTAGACTGGGTGTTTTGATGGACTGCAGTTATTTTTGGTGTCTGCGCTATAGATCGATGTATGTTATAATTTCTCCGTTCTATTATAATCGATACATTTTGACTTTTACACTATTCACACACTATGATTATATCTTTTAAACATATATATAAAGTGGTATGTTATCATGCACTCCCATAGTCCCGTTTTAGATTGGTCAACAGCAACTAACAAAGCCTTAGTCACAAACTATTTTGGTGTTTTTGTTGGATTAAACAATATATAATTCGACAAATTGTTAGTCTCCAATTTTGTTACCAATACAAAATCAAAGATACTAATTGGTCAAAGAAATACAAGAACAAAATATTTTAGCTTGATAAAGAAATATATGTAACTTTGTAAACTTGCAAGTTTTATCCATTTTAAGACTGAATTTTAGTCCTTGTTCTGCTCATTCCAAGAAATAATTCCAAAACCTTTTACGTAAGCAGGAGGGAGACATGGCTATGTGGGAATACCCATTTGTTGTGGCTGGTGTGAATGTTACATTTCTTTTGATCCAAATGCTAGACCTTGAAGCTGGTGAGCTTTCTTTTGTTTAAACAACTTGTCTACGAAACATTAGATTATTGATTCTGTTTTTTCATACTACATTTTGCTACTGGAAGAGATACTACATATTTCATCTTTTGATGTTAGAAAGGTCGTCTATATATTATTGAGCCTAAGGCAGTGTGATGGTGCCTCAAGCGTATCTACTAAACTACTATTAGTATTTTGTATTATTTTTTCTTGGGTATTAGTCATTGTCCATGCTTAGGTGGTACATGAAATTGGTGTTTCTATCCCTTAAACAATAGATTTTCAATGGATGGATTATGATGGTTAATCACTTAATCTAAATAGGTTCTTAGTGCAATGAACTGCATTGATTGTTTTTAATAGTGTTTGGTAAAAAAAACCTAGTTGATAACGATTAGGTATGCAAGTTGCTAACTGTGTATGCAATATTTCCAGTCAAGCCACGAACACTGGTTGGAGCAATTTTCCTAAAATTTATTTCTGGTAATCTCTCCTTCCCATCACGAATCGTTGAATATTGATGGTATCGTTTTTGATGGGTTTTCCTTAAATAATATTGTATTTTCTCTTTACAGAGAATGAATCAGCATTTGATTTGCTGTATTGCGTCACATTCAGGCTGTTTGACCATTTGTAGCTATTTATCGATGTTGCTGAGTTATTTTTGTCTGTTTTTTTTTTTTTAATAGTGGAGGAGGATGAGGAGATGACGGAGAACGAGAGGCAAGCGACAGTCCCAAAGGATTAGGATGTGTTGTAGTATTTTTTTTATTTTTTGTAATTTTGAGGTGTTGTAACAACAATTTAATTATAAAAATGATGTTTTATGTATTCCTAATCATTTGGCTTTCATTTGAGCATAAAAAACCAAAAACTTTTTTTGTTTTTTAAGGCTACTATTTGCTCCGGTTATTTAGATGACTGGAGCAAAAAGTCCTATTTTTGTGGGAAAATGGACTTTTTGCTCCGGTCATTTAAAGAACCGGAGCAAAAAGTCTCTTTTTTTGGTGGGAAAATGGACTTTTGCTCTGGTCATTTAAACAACTGGAGCAAAAAGTCCCCTTTTTTGGTGGGAAATAGACTTTTTGCTCTGGTCATTTAAGAATCGGAGCAAAAGTCATACCTTTTGCTCCGGTCACGATCGGAGGAATAAGTCTCTAGACTTATTACTTCTACCACACCTACTCCGGTCGAAACCCGGAGCAAAAAGGGGTTTTTGACCGGAGCAAATGTGGTATTTTCCGCTAGTGAATTAAGTTTAAAACCCTTAAAATCAGTCTAAACTTAATAACATCATCATAAAATCACCTAACAATAATTTATGATCATAATATCAAAATTTAGAACATAAAAATTCATAAAATTATAACTTCATAAATTTTTCAAACCCTAATTTATAATTTCATGAGCAACAAAATTAATTCATGCCTTTAAACAATTCATACTTATATCAAACATGATTAAACTTATAAAAACAGGATTAAACATAATTATGAACAAAAATTTACAAGATTGAATCAAAAATAAAGAAGTAGAAAATTGTTTTTTTTATAAAGAGTTCGAAAAAAAATACCAAAACGGGGACGAAGTGCAGCGGTGGCTGCCGCGGTGAAGGTCCGGCACTGCACGGATCCCGAGGCACAAAACTAACTCTTTTTTTTCCTTTTTTTTCAGATTTTCCGAAATATTTTTTTTTCGGAAATTTGCAACCTTTTTTTTTCTCCCTTTTCTCTTTAGATTTTTGGAATCCTAATGACTAGTATAATCATGAAGATTTGAAATTTAGGTTTTACAAGGTATTTATAGGCCCAAAAGTAGGATTTTGGTGAGGCCTATACATACTCTTAAATAAGGAAACCTTCGAAATCTATTTGTAGAAGCTTTTAAAATATTTTTTACCATAAAAATATTATTTGAGAACACAAATAACTACTTTCAACGAAAACTTGCTATTTATTTTATTTTTATTAATTTCTTTTTATTTAATATTCCTATGGTACATAATTTTCGATAAAAATGTTAAAATTATACGAAAAAAATACAAAAATTATAAGCATAAAATACAAAAATACTTTGTTTTAATACGTGAAAATGTGAGGTATTACATTAATCTTCACATAGTCTAACCCTAATGCCTTTGTATATTTTTTGGCTTCATAAGAACTTGTTGGTAAATTTTTGTCATAATTAAACGCCCTATGCAATGTGTTGAGTAACATTGAAAAAGACTTGTCAGACCATTTACCATTGACTTTAATGTGCAACAATGTGATGATGAATTCTAATCCCTTTAAGGTGTTACACCTAGAATACAAATAAGCCTCCATGTCTTCCATCAAATTTTGTAACACCACCGGAGTTTCGCTAATATTAATGCTACTAGATCCTAACTCCGTGCTTCTCTCATTTTCATTAATAGGTGTATCATTAGTATAATTCCACGAATTTGTTGCATCGAAAATTAAAGGAGCCATGTCGTCAAAAGGCACGTCGTCGTTATCATTATCTAAAACTTCCCCTTTATATCCTTCATCTGTGTTATCAAATTGTTCCAACCTTTCCCCATGACTCACCCATGCGCTATAACTACGATCAATTTCGTATACTAATATGTCACATTGCATATTTTTTCGATCTTGTGATAATACAAGCCGACAATTAAGGCAAGGACATTTCAACATGGTTCCATCATTTTTACCCCTAAAAGAAAACTGTAGAAAATCATTAACACCAGCTATATATTCTAGTTTTTGCCTATCCTTTACCACATTGTGATCCATCTAGCGCCGATACATGATTTCTTAAAAGAATATAGAAAAACTAAACCATTTATGATATACAAATACAAATATATAAATTCAAAAAAAATATATTGTACAAAAAGCTAGTGCATTATCTTTGTAAAAATATAAAAATGATGTAATTATTAATTTGTATAGGAAACTCAGTAACAAGTGTGCTAATAAATATGATTTAACTTATCTTACACTACAGTTTGTAGTAAATGCATAAAAATTGTTAAATCTCACATTACATATTTTAATTATACTAGAATGCATGTAAAGATATTACGTGAGCGAAGATTTCATAGCCAAAATTAAATTAAATTGCAAGCATTACATAAAGAGACCCCAACTATTTTCACAATAACCCTTGACATTTCATACTATGTTATTTAGGAGACCCCAACTATTTTGTTATTTTCATTTTTAAGTAACCTTGTACCTTGTATACAATCACAAACTCACTAATTTGGTATGTGCTCACTCTCATAAACAATTTCCGAACAGATCATTCAGGTACTCGCAATCCAGGTTTCTGACCTGATCAGTTCAGTTATGAACTGATCTTATCAGAACTGATGCCCTGAAAGTGATCAGTTCTGGGACTCTAACTTGATCAAGTCATGCTGAGTTCATTCTCTCATTTCTCCCATTCTCTCATTAGCTTCTATCTTAGTCAACAACCTAAGTCAGTCATGCCATGTAAGTCTCATTCTCTCATTCATCTCCTAACCTGATCAAGTCATGCTCATTTTGTTCTAAAATCTTAAATTTGAAATTCAATTTACTGCCTTTCTAATTTCATTCTCTCAATCCAGTTTCTGACCTAATCGAGTCCTTGCTCATTTTTTCATTCAGTTAGGTACTCGCAATCTAAGTATTTGATCTGATCAGTTCTGCACTGATCTTCACAGAATTGATGTGCTGAAGCTGATCAGTTCAGGGACTCTAACCTGATCATGTCATGCCGAGTTCATTTTCTCATTTCTACCATTTGCTCATTAGCTTCTACCTTAGTCAACAACCTATCTCACTCAAGCTATGTTTGTCTATCTTACTTATGCATTCGCTAAACCAAATTATTGGCTCATTCTCTCATTTATCTTCTAATGTGATCAAGTCATGCTCATTTTATTCTAAATTCTTAAATCTGAAATTCAATTGAATGCCATTCTAATTTCGCTTTGTCAGTCTAGTTTCTAACCTGATTGGGTCCTTGCTCATTATGTCATTCAATTTCCGAACATATTCATCAAGTACTTGCAATTTGAGTTTCTTACCTGATCAGTTCTGCACTGATCTAGACAGAATTGATGCGCTGAATCTGATCAATTCAGGGACTCTAACAGGTTTAAAAGTATACATAATAATTTATTCCTACTAGTGTTACTGTGTTATTATTGGCTTTCCTCACATAAAAGAAAGATTAAGATGCTACCAAGATATTATATATCTCTAATTCTGTAGTGACTTTTATACACTTAATCTTTAACACCAAAGTACGGAAACTAGCTTCCATTTATTGCTACACACATGCTATATCGAATAACTAAAGTTTTGCCACATCAACAGCAAAAGTACTATGTATCCTCTAGCAAATTAAAAATACTACACCACCTAGTTTGTAACACCTACTAAGCCAATCTTAATAACCATAAACAACACATTAGCATAACACACATGATCAAACCTTAGTCCAATTTCAAAAAGGGTCTTGATAAACCATAATTTTACAGGGTCTCTCAATATCAGTTTTGTACATTAAAAATTTGAACAAGAAACTTTCAAATTGAGAAGGTTTATAGCATACAAAATAATTTGAGTATTACGAAGGTTCTTTTGGAATTCAAAACTTCTAGCAAACAAAAGAATCGAGTCTATCATTAAATCATCAATTATTAAGAAGGTTTATAGCGTACAAAAGAATTTGAGTTATTTATATGTTAGGCAAAAAAGAACAAGACCCTTGGAAGATTAGATTCAAAAAACTATGGTTAATGAATTAGAAGTTTGAATTCAAAAAACTGTTGTTTGAATTCATAAGAATTCTAGCATATGAAAAATGCATTATCATCATGCAGAAGCCAAACTGGAAATTGCCATAATCAACTAACTTACTAGAGGAAAAGCCAAAACAATAATGCATTGTCATCATGTAGAAGCTAACAACAAATTAACAATCCCTTAATTCAAACAATAATACCTCAATTAGATCAAACTTACTAAAAGTCATATAATTTCATAAAAGAAACCATAATTTATCACCATTAACTTGCTATACATAAGTAATCTAACATAAGTCATAAACAGCTTAAAAATGCTCAATTAAAGAAATACAACCAAGTTAGCATCGAACTGTTGCTTAGCTAAATTTTTTACATATTTGATCAAGATTGAGTCGCATCCTAATATCGCAATAATAGCAAATTGATATCAGAATAAAGTTACATCAAACAAAACACTACTTAATTCAGAGCAATATCTATATATTGTATGTTTTGCCTTTTCTTTTCCCTTTGCCTCAACTATTAGATTTATTTTAAAAAATAGACATCTCTGAATTTCTATTCCCATCTCTTTATTATTTTGCTTTAGTCTTTATGTTATGATTCGAATTCGAGGAAGAAGATTAAGAAGCAGTATAAAACTACATGCAATAGACTACAACCAACTATTTCCCCCCTTTTATTCTTTTGTGCAGTCCAAGGTTAAAAATTAAGCATCTTATGGGACATCAAGGTTAAGCAACAAGGAGAACTGTAGAACTTTAAGTTAAAAGTATTAAGATGCAATGTTTGGCTTTTGGCTACAATTACTGAATAACACCTAGAATCATTGATGGTAAATGATGAAAACGAATTAAGACTTACTTGGAGTTGAGTACGCACTTGATCCAGTTTTAATTCCTGCAAATAAAGCACTCATTCAGCAATGGAGACAGGAAGGAAGAAAAGGTTGCAAAACTGAGCAACACAACAATTCCCCCCAACACAATCGCAGAACTAAACCCCTCAACATGCAAAGCTACTAATTTGAAAGAAACCCTTAGCTATGGCTCATTTCTCAGAGACATCCCAAACTTAAAAACGAAAAAATGGTACCAATAATTTTCTGGTATAACAATACCAAAGTGTCGAACCGATTGCAAAGCTCAATAATTTTGCTTCTCAATTGCAAATTAAGGAAAAAACATACATACCCATGAATTATCATCAATTGCATGTTCAAATCTCAGCATAATTACGTTCTATACACCATAAATTCGAACCAACAATAACATGAAGAGTGATATAATTACCAATAAAACAAATAATTGATATTAAAGAACATAAAAGTAACCACTCCATTATAGATAGAATGGTCTAATTACCTGGAGAAGGATAATTGCAAAAAACTACTTCGAACCACAGCTCACAATTGCAGAGATTCTTCTGTTGTTGAAGCTGATTTTGATAGAGAATTTCAGTATTTTTGTGAGGAGGATTTTTGTTTTCAGATTAAGAAAGGAGTGCTCAAAAGGTTGGGAAACTGAGTTGGTTGAGAATTGCAATTTGTGAGGATGTTGTATGTTTTTTTCCAGTTTCAAAACGGAGTGAGAAGGTGGGCAATGAAACTGAATAAGCTGTTTAGGAGGAAGGAGGAGGAAAAAGTGAGTTTCGTGCCAGATGGATGAATTTTTTTTTCTGCCTTTTTCTCTTTTAATTTTGTGCAACCAAATTACTAAATTTTCCGTTGCACAATATGTATGTTGGGGGACACATTTAATTTTTGTAGCACATTTTCTATACTCGTTGCATAAAATAAAACTTTGGGCTAGCACTTACAATTTTGAAGCCCAAATATATAGATGGGCAACCAAAATTTTTTTGATGCTCACGTTATATATCTAAGGCTTCAAATTTAATTTTCGTGGCCCTTTCTTTGTTGATTCGTTGCCCAAAGTCAAATTTCTTGTAGTGGAAAATTACACAAAATCCACTATTTTAGTTCATTTCATGTTCATATAAACTACATGAGCTAAAAACTCCAAAATGTCACAACACATCACAAGAGTTCAATTCATACCAATCTCAAGTCACAAATGCATTCTTATCAACAACACAACAAGATGATTCAAGTTTCATTCCTTCAATCACTCAAAATCACACCCTTCACTACACTACTTCATACCCTAAACTAACAAGTTGAGTTTTCACTAAAAAAAACACTTCTTTTTGTTGAAACCACTTCCTATGTTTTCCATTACACTCATAGAAGCAAAGACATGCATCAATTTCGACATTCATGGGCAAAATCAAGAAAATCCAATTTTTTTTGTCCACTACTTACTTCATGAACTAGTGATGAAATTGAAAAAAATTAAGCAAGAAGATGAAAACATGAGCTAAGTTTAGATAACTTACATTGTTTGGTGAGCAAATTTCTCAAGAAATTCCATGCTCCAAGCTTCACAAAACAACAATGGAGGTTTTTGAGGTTTTGTTTGGGGTTTGGTTCGAGCAAGAAGAAGAAACAAGAAAGAAAGGGTGTCTGTGTGAGTAGCAGCAAACACGGACACAAAGGACAACAAACACAACATGTTTAAATTCATCTTACATGGACCAATGGTAGGGACAGTCGTATACCTATAAAAAATAACCTACAACTCTAACTAATGTAGAAAGGGTAGGAGGGATCGAATCCACGAGGAAGCAACGAAATTCTACTACCTCTAAAAAGGTATTCAGCCGTAAGGGCCTTTGAATTTGGTTTTAACTAATGAACTAATGGCTACTAGGAAGAAATTAAACACGAAAATATATCAATAAAAAAGCCTAGGGCATCGGTTCACTACAGATCAACAAATGAATTAAATCACAATTAATTAACAAATTATTGACTTCCCAAACTACGGCTCACTAATTCTCTCAAATATAGTCTCCCTCAAAACTCCTCTAATGGCTCTCGCTTACTTAGACTCGTTTTGCCTATTATCCCTGTGATCTAATTGTGATAATCTTACATCTTGGCATCGATTTCGACAATATGTAACTAACAATTAAACCTGGCTAGAATTTAACTAAAAGCAATACATATAGACATAGATTCTTCCTTCATCCAGATTAATTAATGCTTGGAAACCTTCTCATAGCATTCCGGCAATGGAGTTTCACAGCAATTTTCGTCCTCTTCAACTAATTATTTTCCCAATTCTTGGCAATACCAAGTAACACAGGCTTTTCTTAAGGCCTCACAGTGTCATGATGCGGGATTACCTGTTGGATGTCGAACTGCCTCATTACTCTCGTGGGCGGGGAGGGGGGGGGGGGGGAAGGAGGTAGAAAGTCAACAGTCAAGCCAACCACACGAACGTAAGGAGTTTCATTTGAATACCATTACACGGTCCAGTGAATATGCAGATTCTTATCAGCAAGGGTCAAAAACCGTTATGCCATAGTAGAACGAAGATATCGCTGGCGTCCCCATACAAGTTCCTGAGAGTATAAGTGGGGGAGTTCAATAGCAGAGGCTCCCTCCAATAATAATTCAGAGATACATGAGCCATAACTGTGTTTATTAGCATGAAAAGAAACTGTCTGGAATGTAAAAATATTTCTAAATGTATTATGACCTATTTTATATTTGAAATAATCTTATATATCGAAATAATAGAATCATTACGTTTTCTCATATGATTAGCATTAAAATGACTACTATTATTCTAACAATTCAATGCAGTACCTCACAGACTTGGGATCATAAACATTCCCATCGTTTACCCTGGAGAGAAGCAAGAGACACACCGGTCAGGGGGCTTCCAAATCTTTTTCAGATGATCAAGATTCAGAATAGCTCTCTAGTGCATAGAGGCATTGAGTCACTCGCATCTTCGAATTCTTGTATACGAGGTAACCGAGAGAGAAACATAAGGCAATTGAGGGTACCCATTCACCACGAGGGACCTCTAGCGAATATAAAAATAAAGACAAAGCCGACACAGCTTTAAACCTCTTTTGGGCTATTTTCAGAGTCCTGAAGTGATCAAACCAAATGCTCAGGAAGTCTATAATTTCACATACGATGGGAATACCTTTTACCATCACATATGGAATCAAGAGTTTAGTAAACTATCAAACGTATAGACAAAACTAATCTTTGGGTTGGGAGACAGGGCAAGCCATTACTAAGCAATCCTGCGTATACCACCAAATCTTCAGGTAGCGGGTTTCCCTGTACGTCATCTTATCACAGGAGCAATAGGATGCTTTGGTATTGCTATTCCAAAATCCAACAGCAGCAGATATCAGATTAATGTCAAGTTGAGTCGTTACCTGAAGGTGGATCAACGGGAGAGGAAGGAAGAGAACGCTATAGGGCTTCAATCAGCTGTTCTCCTACTGCGTTGAAGGCCCGAACAGACATTATGTCAACAAACAATTCAAAAACTAGACATTGTTGCTAAGGATACCACGTTAAATTGCCCAAATTTCAAACATAAAAAACCTCTCAAACGCTCGTTTCACATTTGGTTCGAATACTAGAGACGAACAAGCCATAGGGGATAAGGGGTGGTATTTTTATGCCTTGAATTGAATAACATAAGACAGATGAAGCGGCCAGGCAGGTGCCCGGCATCAGCACAGCCAGCAATTGGGGCTACGAGCGCCTAGGCGCATTGCGTAGGTGCCCGTAGCATCACTCGGTCTGCGACGCTCAATGGCACAGGCCCTCCTTTTCTGGGTTCCTTTTTGAACTTATCATGATTTTCTCGATGATTCGTGCATATCATTCGTCATTTCTAAGCCCAATTCAAGTCAAGGCAAAAGTCTTTGAATTTTCGTCGAATTTCTTAGCCACAGGTGTCCAATTCAAGGGCTCCACAGCGTGTCTATTAGAGAAGTTAGTAATTATGCATACTACTGCGTACGTCAGACTGTCAGAACAAAAAAAGAGAAAGATATACAAAGGTCCATGTTCATAAAAAGAATGTACACTGTAAGCAGCTGCAAGAACAGACAAATGTGAAGAGAAAGCTAACGCTTCCTAAGTGCAGAGGCTTTGTCTTCGATCGAGCGAGAGACATATCCATTGGGAAAGTAAGGCCCGAGAAAAAGAAAAGTACGTGCTCCGACAGAGCTCCGTGGTGGCTACGATCAATCTCGTCTCTCGGAAAGCCGATGGATCTACAGACAGTCACTGAGCTGAGAGAGAGAAAGGCAAATCTCGCAGCCAGACTGAGAGCTTGAAGTGGCCCACAACATATGCTAGAGCTCACAAAGCAATAGCTCGAGACGAGGGCGGGTGTGGGATAGGAACACGAGCTGTTCCCCTTGTGAGCTGCCTTCAGGAGAAGAGAGACGCTGCCAAGCCTCCCCTTTGCTTGGCTCGTCGGAATACGATAAGTATCACATGAGCCTGATTATTGGGGAAGGTGAAGAGATAGGGCAAGTAAGTAGTATAGCCGAGTAGTCTAGTCATAATGGAAACAATAATGTAAGGATATAGAAAAAAGTATTTCTAAAGGTTATTATATAGAGATATGACAAGGTGAGCACATTGTCCGATTGAAACTTGGGGATGCTAATAAAGACAGTAATAGGATTGCTAGGGCCGTATAGCATACTTGATAGGTTTTACTCGCCACGTGTTAGCAGCCCATCGGCTTGGATTTGCATGCATTGCGAAAGAGATAACGGTATCTCAGGGGAAGTCCACACACTGGCAGCGGGCCGGACTGTTGAGGAGCCCCCCGGAGGCAAGGCGAGGCCGCGGATCTGACTACCTGCAGTCGCAAAGAATGGATCCTCAGGCCCCTCCTACAGCGTCTGAGCGTTGACCTAAATTATCGTGTCACAGAGAGCCCGATGTGACTCGCAAGCCTTTTTTCCTTTAGTTTACGACAGCTTTGACGGATAAGGATAGAGTTGGATCTCTAAGTCTACGTGCGATAGATTCAAGGTGGATCATCCTGGTGTGTATGCGATGGGTTCATTTGGGGGGAGGGCTACATGGACTTTGCGAATAGCATCTGAGGGTCATTGATTGCCCATAACAACTCATACTTTGCATAAGGCCCACACGCCACTGGCGGATTTCGGTTTCGGCCGTTCCCCGCCGGCAGTCTGCTCAGTGTTTTTTCCCTTTCTTTGTTCCCATTTTCCGTCATTGCCTTTCACTCTTGGATGTCTATTGCCTGAAAAAAGAGTTTATAGAGGTGGTGGCACAATCAAGAGAGTTTAGCACCCCCGGATCAATACGTGAGAGCCAAACGGGTCCACAGAAGTGACGCTGGATCTCTCTACCTTTGAGTCACCCTGCAATTGTTTCTTATCTACCCTCCCCCCTTTTTCCCTCTTCTTTTCCCTTTCCCCCCTTCCCCCCCCGTTCCCTTATCGTTCTACTCCCCCCCCCTTCCCCCTTCTCCCTTTTCTAACTCTCTCTCTTCTCTCCTCTCTCTCCCTCCTTTTATCCCTGCCCCTTCCTCTCATTTCTTTCACCACTCTCCTCCCCCCCTCCCCCCCCTTCCCTTCTCCCCCATTCCCTATTTTCCCCCTTTTCCCTCCTCTCGCCCTCCCCCCCCAAACCCATCAAAACAAGCTCTTATGAAAGGGGGCCTAATCACCGACTGAACCGAGGAGAGGAAAAGCTTGAACCGCAAGCCCTCCGACCGTTAGAGCTCCGAAACCGCCTCCTATGAATTACTCTGTCGACCTCATAGTCATAGGTAAGATCGGCATAAGGAAGATGCCGTGGTATTATGCGCCAAAAAAGAAGAGAAACATCATGAACATTTATTAAGGTGAAACAGATAACAAAAATACAGGTAGGTGGGGTTGTGATTGTAAACTAGCCTGCGCCCCTAGACCCCAATTGGCGATTTTTTGGGAACATCTATGGGCCCCACTTTGACATTTTGGGATTTTGTTTTTCGATCTTCGAGAAAGATTAGATTGCTTTATGCTGACTCGACATTCCCACCGCCATTATCAACATCTCATTAAAATTATCAAAATGCCCCCGAAAAGATGAATCATGGTTGGAATTACCAAAATGAAAGACCTTCTGCGCAGGGAGGGCCGGGCAGCCGACCCGGGAGGCAAAAGGAATTGGGGCGAAAGTCTGGAATCTGATGATAATCCTCCAAGTAAGGAGTTAAAGCCCCTCTGTTAAAGGACTTAGCCCCCTTACCTTCCCCCAATTGTCCATTTGTACTGCTTCTATCTGTCCTCTCTATGCCTCGGTCACACTCTACGCCTTCCTTTCTTTTTTTTCTTTCTATATCTTTTTCTTCTCTCCTTTCCTCCCCCCTCCCCCCTATCTCCTCCTCCCCCCCGCCCCCCTCCTTCCCCCTCCCCTTTTCCCTTCTTCCCCGCTCGCGTTCCCACCAGAACACCCGACCCCACCCCTCCGCACCTCCCCCTCCCCCACCCTTCGATGCCTCGCTCACCTATCCCACCATTCCCACCTCCCCCGCCAATCTCTCCGTCCCACCCTCTTCCCCCCCCCCCCGAAGACGAATTAAGTCAAAAATTACCAAATCCCCCGAAAGATGAATCAGGTCAAAAATCACCGAAATGCTCCCGAAAGATGAATCAGGTCAAAAGTCAATAAATTACCAAAGTGCCCCTGAAAACTGAATTAGGTCAAACAAGTCACGAATCAATAAGTTAACAATCTACCCATCATCATGTTCCCGACTGCCGAGTTGAGTCTAAAGTGGAAATGTTCAGATCGTCAGACGATCAATCTTGTTCTATCTATCTCCGGATGGTACGGACGCTTTTCCGGAACCTCCTAATGATCACACAGCATCTAAGGGACCTCTCATCCTCAAGAAATGTGCACTTTCTGATCCAAAGTCAATTCTTTGTCTCATGAACCGGTTGCACTAGTCTTGGAAACTCTTGGGTTTTATCCATTTTCTACAAGGCCGAATTCAAGTGTTGCATCTCAAGGGTTGATTGAAGGTCCAAAGTACAAGTCTAAAAGAAGCTACACGTGTGGCCCATTAAGCTATGATTTGGGCGTGGATTTCTATCTTATTCCTAGTTTATTTTTGATTATAATAATGCCATGAGTCACTCTTAAAGTTGCTCTTAATGGCTGGTTATGGTAGGGGTTTTTTAGGCCTTATTTTTAGCTGGTATCACTAGCTAATTAAGGCATTTAGTGGTAGCTTATTAAGGAAAACTGTTGGTTGTTTGTTTCCCTTTAGGGACGGTTCTCCCCTTGACCTTGGTGGCTTTGTCTTTTCATTTGCTACTCCTCCTACTATATATTGGAGAGCAAACAAGAAATAAAATCAGTTTTGAGTTATTCAAACAAAAAACAGTGAGGTTGCTAACATTCTCTTTGTGTTGTCCGAAGTGTGAGTGTTGTTCCTGTGCTTTGAGTTAGTTCTTGAGTGACAAGATTAGGGAAGATGAGTGTGTCTTGTCTCTAGCCTAAGAACCCAGGACTTTGAGTGTGTTCTTGAGTTTTGGTTAGTTTCGCAATTTTAAGTTGTTTCAAGGTGAGGTGTTTTCTTTCGAGTCTAAATACATTACAATTTGTTGGAGGGGTATATTGGACTAACATCATCTGGTATCAGAGCCAGGTTTAGTTTTTTCGTGAGAAAAACCGGTTAGTTTGAAGGAGCTTGAATAAACAGCAGATTCGAGTTTGGAGTTGCGGTTTGTAAAGGCGATATCTCCTTCGTTTTATGTCCAAATTGAGCGTCTCTTGTTTGAATCTGGATTTATTTTGGTAGAGTACTCACAAAAATTTTCAGATTTTTTAGAATCTTCTGCTAATTAACTGGGCAGGTTTTTGGAAGCAGGCGCAGAAAAGGGGCAAAATGGGAGGAGATTAAACAAGAAAGATATCCCTCATCGAAGAGCTTTTGAGGAGTTTATTTTTTCAAATTGATTGTTTTGATCTGAATTTTCTGAATTTTTAAGCTTTGAGAGTCTCGAGGCAATTTTCATTTGCTTTTTGTCTTAATTTCGGCGTTCTCAATCCTTGTAATTGTAATAGTCTAGCAAAATAGTGGAAAATCATGGATAGTGAGGCGTTTGCTAAAATGTTGCAAACAATTATTGAAAAATTGGAGATTTTGGAGAAAAAAACGGAAAGAAGTAAAGGAGGAGGAAAAGGCTAGGCAAAATACTAGGATGGATTGCAATTGCCGATATGGTATTGCAAAACAACTAGAAAACTGAACGACTTAGAAATGAGGATATGGGTAGTGGGAGCAGTCTTGCAATTTGATGAAGATAGGGGGCTTAAGATGACCAACCAGAATTTGATGGGGGGCATGATAGTGAGGCCTTTCTAGATTGGGTAAGGCAAATTGAAACTGTTTTTAGTTAAGGGGTTTGATGATTAAAAAGGTTCAAATTGTCTGTTCAAAAATCACTAAACTCGCTGCCCTATGGTATGAAAACCTCAAGGAAAATAGAAGGAGAGAGGAAGAAAAAATTGACTCATGGGAGAAGTTGAAAAGAAGATGAGGGATAAATGGGTAAATAGGGAGTATGAACAAGAACAATACTTAAATTGACCCATCTTTCCCAAAAAAATGAGTGTAAAAGATTACATTAAGGAGTTTGAGAAGTTGTGTTTGGTGTGTGACTTACAAGAGAAGGAGACCTTCAAAATCGCTCGTTTTATAAAAGGTCTTTCGAAGAGTATTAGCCAAAAGTGGAAGTGACTCACTATACCACTTTTAGTGATGTTTGTAATTGGCTATTCGTTACGAAACTCAATTGAAAGAAGAGAAGCTCAAACTTCTTTCTAAAGTCCTATGAAATTTACTCCTAAATACTCAAAGGGGAGTACGTTTTAAAATAAAACAGGTGGCTCCTTTCAAAATAAGTCTTCTTTTGGTTCTAAGTTTGACAAAGGGAAAGAAAAGAATGTAATTTCACCTAGTGAACTAGCTACTAGGAGAAGTGTTTCAAGTGTCATGGTAGAGGGCATATAGCATCCCAGGCCCTGCAAAAATGTGTTGACTGCTTCACAATGTGCCTTATTGACGAAGAAGAAAAAATCTATAATTTTGTTACACAAGAGGAAGATGAAGAGTTGATGAAGAGTATGATGAGGATATACCTCTGGAGAATGAAATGAGATTGATGGTGGTTCGGAAAATATTGTTTAGTGATCTGGAAGTTGATGAGAAGCAAAGGAACAATTTGTTCCTACTCCATTGGAAGCTTATTACTAGAGATCATGAAGAGCCATACAAGTTGAATTGGTTGAACGATGGCACGGGAATAAGAGTAAAGAAGCAAGCTTTGGTTTCCTACTCCATTGGAAGCTTTGAAGATGAGAGGTGGTGCGACATACTACCTATGGATGCTTGTCATTTACTACTTGGAAGACCATGGCAGTTGATCATGATTCGGAGCATAAAGGTAGATCTAATATGTATGTTGTAACTACTAGAGATGGTAGGAGAGTTAGATTATTACCTTTACCACCCAAAGTTGCTAAAAAAGAAAAAGAGAAAAGCAACTATCTTGTAACTTGTAATGAATTTGAGAAAATAGTGGAAGAGAATGGGGGAGGGTATGCTTTGGTTGTGAGAACAAAGATGAACTTGGTACCACTTGTAATGACTCATCCACACTAAATGAGTTGTTAGAAGAGTACAGGATGTTTTTCCCAATGACTTGCCAATGGCCTCCCACTTATAAGGGGCATGAGCACGCCATGACTTGTCCCAATGTATATTGGACTTACATCACTTTCCGAGGATTGTTTCATCTTGGGTGCAGGTAAAACTAACCTTATTTTTCAGGCACCAAGTACTTGACTTTCATTTTACGAGACTAGTCGGCTCACAAACTCCGTCAAAGTGGAGGCTAACTATAGACACCTATTTTTGTCCCACATAACGGCTAATGATTATCGTGTACCAGTCGCAAACACGTCCTTGAAAAAAAAAATAAATAAATAAATAATAATAAAAAATAATAAATAATAAACAAAACAAACAACAAACAAACAAACAACAAACAAACAAACAAACAATAATAAATAAATAAAACCATGTCGACAGGGGTTAGCCGATGATGAGTTATGATGGTTGAAATACTGTTAAAGTATATTCTTATCTTCACTTAATTCTTGTATATTTTTATTTTCATTTTATATTTCATTTTTCATTTCAATTTTACTTCATTACTTTAAATTCATTTTCGAAAATAAAATAAATTAATTGAAGCGTATGAATGTGAACGGATTCGACGAACTTCTAGTAAGGTTTGTTCGGTTTATGGAAACTCTAGGCTATGGAACTATATAAATGGTGTTATGGAAGTATATTTTGTATCTTTGTAATATTTCAAAATATTTCGATTTATAGAAGAAATATATGAATTAAGGAAGCACCAAAGATATTCCACGTATAAATGAAATTCAGGGTGTTAAGTGCCATAGTGCAGGGGCAGTGCCCGGGCGCCCATCAGCGCCCAGGCGCTAAGGGCCCTGTGGCCACAGCGTTCAGTGGGCGTCCTGGTGGTCGCCTTGGACATCCTAGCACTTCTCTAGTGCCCTGGCGCTTGCTGACAGTCACTTCCAACACTAAAAATACCCCCCCCCCTCGACCTTCATTCATAATACAACTCACATCTTCACCATTTCTTATCAACATTGTCTCTCACCAACTCATTACTTTCTCTTTCTAAAACTCCTCAGTTTTCGTGCCCTACTCGGAAACCGTGCAAAACACTTGTTAATATTTTATTACTACTTAATTAAGGTTCTTTAAGCTGTCGGTTCTAAAGGGTCGCGCGACTTGCACAAAAGGTATTTCGAATAGGCCAACAAAGATGAAATCATCGTCTTAAGTTCTTCAAATGAATTAGTTTGCATGTTTATGTGCTTTTAATGCTTTATCGGCCTCTACTTGTATGTTTAAAGTGACCACACATGCATGATAAAACAGAAGATTATGTGCATTAACTAAAACCCGCCTATCCTTATTTCCATATGTGTTAGTAGGGCCAAACTGAAATATGATTTCTATAATTTGATATTATGATTGTGCAATTACACACATGTCAACAAGTAGAGGCCGCTATAGCGGGGGGACACCATGAACTACTGTTGTCCTTACCCTCGTCCCCAAATCCAGAGATATGACATTTCTTATCCTTGGCTGTCATTTGCCATTGGGCTATGACCTAATGGGGTTGCATTAGTTCCCAAAAAGGAGGATGGTGGCGACTTCTCTACTTGGGTTTTGAGATTCTAGACTACCCCAAGCCAAGCATACTCACACTATGCAAATAAACTAACACGACATTCAATGTCTTGTAAGAAAGGGCACGTGTCCCCTAAAGCCCCGGTCCACAAGCACGTCATATATTTATATGGATATTTCATCATCACAAATAATATTTCATGGAGTATGAAAAATTACTTCCTGTAAGTCTCCATACAATTGTAAAACACACTACTATATTATAGCTAAAATTTCACATCACAATTATTGCAAAAAATTAGTGCTTTGCAATATGATAGTTGACAAATTTAGAATAACAAGATTTAAACATAAAAACATATACAATGAGTGATGCATCTAACCACTATCAAGACTGCAAGAATAATGCGTTATCTACGAGTACCACATGCACATAAAGTTAAGACCGAAAATTGCAATACATAAGCCGTTTGGATTTCAAAAACCCATTGTTGGACTTTTGGTCATTATGATCATCATTGTTACATTTATTGGACATCAAGTTTCAGAAGCTTGGATCATTATCAATATGTCAACACTCAGGACTCGGGGTTTTGGGGGCACACGTGCTTTTTTACAGACATTGAATGTCTCTAGTTTGTTGCATAATGCGAGTATGTTCGCTTAGGGACTGAGCCTAGAATCTCAAAATAAAGTAGAGAAGTCTCCACCGTTTCTTTTCGGGAGATCATGGAACCCCATTAGGTTTTGCCCGAAGGCAAATTGACAACCAAGGATAAGGTCTCCTATCCCTGGATTCAGGGACGAGGGTAAGACAAAGTAGGTCATATTGTCCCCCCCGTGTATGGAGGTCTCGAGTTGTTTCATATGTAATTTATAATCATAATAACGAATTAAGCAATACAATTTCTGATTCAGAACCTAAAAACACATAGTAACAAAGGTAGGTGAGTTTTTGATTAATGCACAAATAATTTTCCAATTTAAATATGCATGGGTTGATCGCATTGAAAATTCATTAATTTAATCTTTACTTTAACGAACATGTTTTTAGGTTTATTTAGCAAAACATGAATCTACGGGATTTTAAAGCAATAAAAATTTAGCATGGAATCATATAAACGCTAACGATGTTTCTAATATATTGATTGTTAATTAAAAGTCAAGTAATTAATTAAGCAATATTTCATGAATTATATTTAAAATGTGAATTTCAAATAAAAACACATAAAACACACAAAGCTAACTTTTGAAGAATTCGAGCTGATAATTTTGATGATGTTGGCCTCATTCAAAGTACCTTTCGTGCAATCGTGAAGAAGAAGAAGGGCGCTCAAGTCCACTACCACGGATTTTCACGCGGTAAATCTCCGAAACTCATACTTCATATTTTCGTTTCATATTCTGAAATTACGAAGTATCACGAAATTCACTTCCATAACCCAATATTTTACTTCCCTAACCTAAAGTTACAATATTCCAAGCAAGCCTTTCTAGAAGGTTCGTCGAATCTGGTTACACTCATACACTTAAATCATATTCCATGTTTCGAAGAATGAAATTAATTGTAAATTAGAAGTGAAAATTTTTTTTTTTTGAAAAATAAATAAAATGAATAAACACGAAAATAATAATGAGTGAAATAAAAAATGAAATATAAGAAAATAATGTGAAAATTAGAAAATTAAGTTTAAGCGCATTTCAACTATCGTAACAATCATCAGTTAGTCGTTCGGGCGGTGTCTTTATTTTTTTATTTATTTATTCTAAGCAATCAACTTTCGAAATTGGACATGTTGGCGACGTGCTACACGGTAATCATCGGTGTTGGGTAGGACCAAATATAGGCGTCTACAGTTAGCCCCCACTTTAACTGAGTCTATACAGACGACTAGTCTCGTAAGACGAAAGTCAAAGTACCCTATACTTGTAAAAGAAAGGTTAGTTTTACCGTACTGGAATCACATTTCCCTTGGAAAGTGTCAGTTTCTCGAGGATGTTATATCTCCTTCAGATGATGTTCGATCGTATAAGACCCGGGAAGCCATCTATACCATTCAACGATTTATTGTTTTGACGTTGAGGTTGATTTTCTAACGATGTAAGATAAACCTTTCCACTTTAGACTCGGTTCAACTGTAGGGAAATGTGAGATAAGATTCTCGGAGATATAGTATATCGTTAACTAATTTGTTGTTATGACTTTCTGACTTGATTTAACTTTGAGGGGAATTTTGTAATTTTCACCAGATTCGGCTTTCTGGGGCATTTTAGTAGTTATACCTGATTCGACTTTCGGGGGCATTATCGTAATTTTGTTGAGGAAGTTTTGTGAATGGCGGCGAACAATGTCAAAACATACGAAGTATCAATCTCACTCGAACATCAAAGTGAAGCCCCAAGTGTTATGTGGCCCCACAAGGGGACCCATAAGTCGCCCAAGTGGGCGCCAGGGCGCAAGTGCCGCTCCATGGCGCTGGCCAAACAGCTAGGCGCTCCACATGGGCCTCCGTGTCTCTTATTGCTCCATGTAGCATATGTTTGGGGGGTTTGTTGTTGCCTGCTTTTATGTCTGTGGTGCTGTGGTTACCACACTTTTTCTTTCTTCTTTTTCTTATTCAAGATGCAAACTACCAAAACCCCAAATAAAATCCATACCTTCATTGAACCTTCAAGCTTGGCGCTTGAAATTTTAGTACATAGGAAGTGATTTGAACTAAAACAAGGAGATTTGAGCAAAACTCAACTTGTTAGTAATGGTGTTAATAGTGAAGTAGGAGTAGGATGTTTGAGTAAATAAATGAATGAAAACTTGGATAGTCTTGATGAATTGTTGATGAGAATGCATTCTTAGTTCAGGAATAGCATGAATTAGATTCTCGATGATTTTGAGAATTTTTACAAATCTTAGCTCATAGTGTCCATACAGTGATGTGAATGTAGGCTGCATTCACATTAGGGTTATTGGTGGTGTTGCTATGAGATTTTTCCACTAATTGCTAGGGTTTTTCTCATTTCAGGCATTTTTCATTTTGTTCATTGTGGAGTCTGCATATCTTTGATCATCATTTTTCTCAAAAGCATGGAGGTTCATTTCTTGAAGGTTTCTTGATTTAGAGATGTATCTTGAAAGGTTTGAAGATTGAAGACATTTCTTGAAATTGGCGGAAAATGAAGCTGTGTGTTAGGAGAGTGTTTTGACGAATTTAGTAGATTGGGCTTCTTTAGTTTCCATGTTTTTTTGTGTATTTTTATGATGATATCTTGTTTTCTACTTATATATAGTAGGTAGGATAATATTTTAGTTGATTTTTGGCAAGTTGTTAGGATAGTAGATAAAGTTGTGCAAGTTGGCTATTTGATTGTTGGGGTGGTTTTAAAGAGCACAAGTGGGAAATTGGGTGTCCAACTTGAGTTTAGGATTTTATTTTTTTTAGGATATATTTGAAACAGATTGGAGGATTGTTCCAATCTTAGTCTATAAATACCCTTTTTGTCTGTTTAAAAAAAATCAGAGTTGAATGTTGAGAAAATTGGGAGTGGCCTTTTGGGTGTTTCCCTTTGATCTTCACTTGCGATTGTAAAATTCGACTACACTTGGTTGCGATCCAGAGTGCTTTATCTGTTCTGGTTACTTTATTGAACTTAAACAAAACAACACATTACCTAAAGACCGAGAGGAAAGCTTAACCTTTTGTCACCTAGCACAAAATTGACGAGCCTCATTCATTGCCCAACGAAACAATCCAACATTGTGAGTTCTAATTCCCATGAGGCTTACAATTCACATCAAATTGGTGGTAGAAGGAGGGTGGGCAATGAAAATCTTTGGAGTTTTCTTTGAAGATGGGAGTGCCACAAAACAATTGGCTTCCATACTAGCACGGTTGGCAGAAGAAATGAAGAAAACCAATGTAGCTATGCAGACCATATTATCCGTCTCCATACAGAAGTTGAAAATTTAAAACTCACGAAAAATTCTAAGGATGACTTGGTTAAACTTTTGGATCTTCCCGAATTCAATGGATTGAAGTGCTCAATCATATTTGAATTGGGAGAGAGAGGAATTGAGAGGCACTTTGATTGTAAATCCATGTATGAATCTTCTCGTTTTCTCATGCTATATGGAAGTTTATAAAATGATTGCATCAGATTGGTTGGATAACTTTCAAAAACCAACGATTGAAGGATGGCCAAAGAAAAAAATTCAAACTTGGAGTGAATTAAAGAGTAGATGCGTAAGTGGTTTTTGTTCCTAGAGATAAACAACATGAGCTTGATCTCAAACTGAATACCTTGCGTCAAAATCATTACCATTGAGAATATGAAAAGGAGTTTTGAAAGTTGTATTTGGCGTGTGGTCTTAGGGAGGATAAGATAAAAAATCTACAAAATTGTTGATTTGCATGAACCAAAATATATCTAATAGGGTTGAATAACAACAATATTCTACTTTTGATGATTATGTCAACTCGCAATTACAGTGGAGAGGCAGATCAATGAGCAAAAAGAATAGGATCAACGAGCACCATTCACATTAGCAGGATTTATCAAGAGTGGATGAGGAGTTGAGTCCCCTAACAAAAGTGGTACATCAATCCTAGTGAATCCGTTTGCAACAAAGCTGTGCAACAAAAAAATCTCACTCTGGGCATAGGCTATAAAGGTTAAGATTGCTTCAAGTGTAAGTGAGAGTTGGACGGGCATATTGCATGATAATTTGCCAACAAGAACTCTATGAATTTTGAAGAAAAATCGCATTTTAATCACTAGTTGGAGGACGGGAAGCGGCGCAAAAGCTAAAAGAGGGTTTCCAGGAACAAGAACAAAGTGTGGTGATGAGTTTGAAGGCTAATCTCCCAAACAAAATCTTGTGACATTGATGTTTATGTGATTAGGAACGTTCTACAGCTTCTCACATCACGAGCCTTATGGAGGACGAAAGACAAAATCTCTTTCCACAGTCGTGGCTTGGTGAATGGACGAAGTTGCACAATGAGTTATAGAAAGTGGATCGTGCACTACCATTGCTACGTTGGAAGATGGTGGATACTTAGGCTTGAAATAACGATGACCATACTACCTTACAAAGATTCATTCGGTGAATAGTGAGGGCGGATTGATTAGTGAAAGAAACAAGGCCCTGTAGTTTCGAGCTGGAGATTTAAAAGATGATATATGGTATGATGTCTTAACTATGAATGCGGTGCTTGTCTATAGATGACCCATGGCAAATGGGATATGAGGCTATACATCTCTGCAAAAGAAATATCTACACAGTTGATGATGGTATGGAAAGAGAATAGGGTTTGAAGCATTACCTCTAAAAGGAAAGAGTATATAAAAAGCCATGAAGCAACAAGGAGGGAAGGAACAATGTTTACCTCAAAAAAAAAAAAAAAAGCACCTTCAAAAAATAAGTAGTTGGGCAAGAAAGAAGGAAAGAAAGGCTATAAGACGTGTATGACTGCTTATGTTCGAAAACAAACCAATTTTGGTTTTTTGAGACTAGTTTGCTTCATTGAGTGCAACAAAAGGTCTCTAGACAACAAATTCAAAGGAGAAGGGAAGACATAGAAGAGGACAATTCAATGGGTGGAGTGGGCATAATGCGAACTTCGGAAATTATCAGGGATTTGCTTGGTCAAGGGGATTGTGGCTTCAATTCCGTGGCTGATTATGGTTCCTTCTTTTGACAACACTGAGACAGGTTTTTAAGAGGAGGAGTGTGATGTGAATATAAGGCTTCATTCACCTAAGGTTTATTGATGGTTTTGCCTATGGGGTTTTTTCCACGCATTCTTGCCTTTTAAGGGTTGTCCTCTTTCAGGCATTTTGGTTTTTGTATGGGTTTTTTTTCCAATGAATTGCCTATGGTTACAAAGTATGAGATAAAGAAAGATAGTTACAATGTAATGAAAATTGAAGTGCAAAATTAAGCAGAGGTTAGAGGGGTTTTTTTATTATGAGCTTAAATTTATTATTTGCTTGCTTACTCCAATGATGTCCAAGAACAACGATTATTAAACCAAGGAATCTTAAACCAAGAACATGAAACCCAGAACATGAAACAAAGGAGAATTAAAAACCAATACTTGAATGGGATGATGAATGATGAAAAACGACGAACATGAAACTAAGAACCTTGTGAATAACAAACTTTGAATTGAATAAAAGAGATTAAATTACAACGTTTGCTTTGTTAAAGAACTAAGCCACTAACTATCATTACTAATGTGAACTATAACTAACAGCTGATGGAACTGAAATATATACAAAGTTAAAACCCTAAGCACGTGGCCAAGTGGGAGGAGAGAAATCAACTTGTCAGAACAGAACGCACTGGGCTATGGGCAAAAGTAGTGGCGCGCTACGTAGACTAGCGGCCCCTCTCTGTCGTCCCCTCATTACCGACTTCCCCTATTACTCCTGACTCCTACTCCCCTCCCCCCCTCCATTTTTTTATTCGGTCCTCCCAACCCTAATCCCCTTCCCCCCTTCCCCCTGCGCTTCTTCCATATCCCCCATATCACCCATACCCCTCCCCCTCAGCCTGACCCATCTCGTCTATCCTTCCTTGCTTCAACTCCTCAGTCCCTATCTTTTTTCGGTACCAGCCCCCGCCCCCCCTTCAACACATCCTTCCTTCTTCCTATCTTCTCTTCCCCCTCTTGTCTTATTTTCTCTTCTCAGTCGCCCTCTCTTCCTTACCCCCCCCCTCCTTCCACCTCCCCTCCACCATCTTATCACATTACCTCCGTTATGCCCTAAATCACATACTTATTCATTGAGGCAGTTAGGCATTTTCTTCGTATTTCGTAACTCTTTGAGTGTTTTTAAGAAAACTCCCGGGCATCCCAAGTCGCTAGAAAAAGCTATTGAAGTGTAGCCAGCTCGGTATTGGCTAGAACATCAAAAACCAAGATGCAAGGACCTTGACCAAAAAGTAAAATACTTTGAAACACACCGAGCCAAACACCGCAAGACCAATCACTCTTCCCATTATGCAATGTCTCGATTCCGGTATCAACCAAAAAATCCTACCCAAAAAAGATATAAGGTGATGAAATTTTGAGAAATACAAGGCGTCATAAACGAAAAATTGCGGGAAAGGGAACTTAATAGAAGAATAAATATAAAATAGGGGAAAAAAATAAGAAAAGGAATAGAAAACTAGCTTAAAATAACCAAAAGAAAAATAAGGAAAACAAAGACAAATAACTGCTAAATCAAACTCCCCCAAGCTAAGCCCATTGCTTGTCCCCAACCAATGTTAAATAAACTTTCAAGACGCAAGGAAAGGAGTAAGACGAATCCCTCAGGAAAACATTAGGAAAAGCAAAAGACATACAATTTTCTCAAATGACATATCAGAAATCGTAAAGAAAGAAAACGGAAAGTTTTAAAAGTTACTCATGAGAAAGAATTCAATAGAAGGCCTAAGTAGATTAGAGTGAACTTGTGAGTTTTCAACCTAATAAAAATTATAAGCTCCTAAAACCATGATGTGTGAGGATTCTAGAGGGAGTGACTTTTATAAAAAAACAAGAGCAATAGATAAGGAGGAATGAAATGGATAACAAGCTCACCTCTTGTGTGTGAACAGTACCTCTCAATATGCTTGCCAAGTGACTTTATTGATCAAGTAACCTGTGAACTTTGCATCTTGTCCTATATGGGCTCTCGAGGTGTAATGGGGTTGAGATAAGGTGAAATGAAAGATGGAAAGTTTGGTTTTTAGGAGTAATATAGTGAAACATTTACCACCTCAACACGAAACGTTATAAATTAAACACTGAATTGAAGACCTCAAGACAAACTCAAACTTTATTTTGGTAACTCAAAAGCGCAAAAGGAATTAGGACAACATACACATGACATTTCATACATTTTTAAAAGATAATCCTTGAAGAACGATGATGCAAGCTATTGACACGACTTAGATGATTTGAACAGGAACAAAACTTTTGACTGCTAACTATAGTTTTACAAAAGCATTGGAATTTCTTTTTTCTTTCCTTGTGTTTAAAGAACCCTCTTACATATGGAAAAGAGAATGCGGACAGGCTTCACTAAACTATAAATGTGAAACGGTTGGTTGGTAAGTCGACGTTCAAGTGTGGTAGGAACAAGGGTCAAAGCAAAAGGGGAACAAAAGAGTATATACATTGTGGCAGGAAAGAGAAAATCAAACCTAAGAAGAGTTAGATTCTAAAACTAAAAAAAGAAAAGAAAGAAATGAGAGCCATGGATCATAATAAAACTAAGAGCAACTTAGGCCCGATTTCCCAAGTCATAGGGCAAATTCTCGAGCAGGTATCCAGACAAGGCAATTATCAACGCTCAAAAGAAAGAGAATTAAGACCAGGTGGATGGTCTATAATTGCAGAAGGCTCAAAAAAAACTCACCGTGGTTTTCAACAGATCATGGTGTGGCAGTGGAAAAAGCCAAAGAGATATGCTACTAATTGAACTACAGAAGTTTATCGATTATCTAACATGATTTTTATACTAAAGAATTCTATGACTTATGAATTTTACCTTTCAAGAATGTTTGGAAGATTTCTTTCAGGTTTGATCAGAAAGGGGGGCGGAGGGGGGGGAGAGGGGGAAGAGGGGGGCGGGGAGGGGGAGGGAAACAAAGTCCTAAGCTCGAAATATAGTCTCATTACATCATAGGGATCTTCAATTCCTCCTAAAACTAATTAAAAAGACTAAAAAGAAAAAAATTAGCTCTTGGACTTTTTTTTTAAAAAGCATGTAGTAAAATATATAAATTAAGAGTGCTCTCTAAAAAAACTAAGGGAAATAGTAAAAGAACATCAACTACGAAAATAAAAATTACATGCTCTACTAACTAAATGCATTTGGATTTTGGGAATACAAGGAGAGGAAAGAATTTGGAATAAGGGAAAGAGAGTGTAAAAGAAAAAGGGGAATTTGGATTTTTAGGGAAGAGGGGAGAAGAAGGAAGAATTTGGATTTTTTTAAGGGAGAGGGGTAAGAAAGATTGATTTGGATTTTAAGGAATCTAATCAAAAAGAATATTGGATTTCCAAAAAGGGGAGGAAGGATCACAAATTCTACTTCAATCAATCATTACAACAAAGAAACTCTGTCAAAAAACTTATCATCATTAGGCATATATGTTGCCAACCATCAAATATACCATATAGGAAAAAGGGGCTCAGAGTATCAAACCATCTCAAAAGAAGTTCAAACATCGCACTATCATACAATGCATGAAATAACCATCAACATCCACAACGAACGTCCAAAAATCTCCAAGAGTACCTACCAATAAAAAGATCCTCAAGAGTAAGTAAATTAACCTCTCTCAAAATTAAATATTCCAAACAACAAACAACCCAATCAATACCCTACCCCTATGGCGAACTACCCGCTTTAAATACATCTACGACACTCGTGGGGCTTCTCCCCCAAGCTAGGGAGAGGCATCGACTCGAGCTCAAGGAGAAGGAGGGTCTCGCATAAAGTTATAGGGGGATCAATATCAAGACCACTAGTGTCTAGTATATGGTGGCCAATCAAGAGGGTCGTCTTGGTAGTTACCACTCAAAAGACCAGAAGGGTAGGGCCAACTCACGTATTATGCTTTGTGGCCAAGAGTCCTCTTGGCACACTTAAGGACCGCTCCTAGGATCGCAACCTCAAAAACCTTGGAAGTTGTATCGCCGATTTAAAAACGAGTTAGGGGGAAAATAAGGCAAGTGGGTTGACCTTGTTTCAAATAGTACTAGTCCTTTCTTGTGGGCTGAATGGTATTAGTCTAAGGTAGGGGTCGAAATACCCTCGAAAAGAAACGTGATAGTGATACCTAACATGGTTTAGAAGTGATGCCACGTCACATTCCCTCTTGTGTTGTTGGTTATTGGTTTTGAATATAATTGATATTTCCGCTTGTGAGAGAGGAGAGCGGAGAGAGTTAAAGCATTCAAAATAAGGAGGGCATGAGCGTATCGACGAGCCTTGATGGCTCATATAAGAGAGAGGGGTACTCCGAGCCAAGAGGCCCGCTCTACTATATTGAGGAGGAGCAGGAGGACGTTGGGGGTTTTAAATGGGGGAAAGTGAGGGTGTCTCCTAGGACAAACAAGGCTATAGCTTCCGGACTAAACAGTTCGAAAGGGATGAGGAAAGGGGAGTTCCCTTTTGATAGAAGGTGGTAATAGGAAGGGGTAGATAAAATAGAAACATTGGTGCTACCTATTTTTAACTACTAACCCTGTCGGTCTGTGGTCTAATGCACAAACATGAAGATAAAGAATGCGTCTCAATCGAACAAACAAAAGATCCTTATTCACTTCATCTAGTGATGGAAGTAGTGGAATAGCCTAGCTTACTAGCACGACGGTTATTACCCACCCAAACCAATATCTCTTGAAATATGATGGATCGAAACAATTTCCCTACATCGCTAAGAAAATCCAATCGGTATAAGGAACCTGGTGGGTTACGCTTTGCTGCAAGTACAAGGCCTTATAATAGGTTGGTGAATGTGACTCGACAAAGTGTGGGGAAGTGAACTCATCAGAGTCACTATTGTTTCCAAAATTCAGGAAGATGGAATCTAGAACCAATGATGCTGAAGGTTCAAAAGTAGGGTTGGTCGGGGTGGTCACATCGAAAGTGAGAATGAAGTGGGGCAATAGATGATACTGTGATCATTATGAACGTCAGAAACTGCTAGGCAAATTCAGGAAAATCATTAGTTTCGAAAGGTTGTCTTTTCATGATGGGAACTTAGGAAATTCGTCCGGTAAGTGGATTGTAACTTGGGTGAAGTTTGTTGGTTGGAAACCAGTCTTCCAAACCTAAGTCTCAAATAACACAGACATCGTTTCAAAATTGTTAAAGCTTTAACGGGTAGCGCGTCATGAAAAGGTTCCTCTTAACATAAGTTCATCTTTTAACTCTACCCAGTTTCTTACGGTCTTGATTTGGGACTCTAATCTGTGGTGGGTCAACACCTAGGGGGATGGTTGGTTCGGGGTCTAAATCAACATCTTTCGTTTTCTTTTGCTCAAGAGAAGAGATATTTTATCATGATTGCGTTCTAAGGTGACAAAGAAGAATAATCTACAAGAAAATGAAAAAATTGTAAAAAAATAATTCTTGATCAACTAAAAGCGACAGTTCATGCACAATGGCAACCTTAAACGCCAAAGTCAACCTAAAAACAAAAAAGCAGGAGTTTTAACATTAATACACTCACAATTGTCAACCAAAGACCAAGTGTAAACTAAGATAAACAAACACACAACTCACAGATTCAGCAAACCACAACATCTAAACCCAGATTTTAATAATTAATTAACAATCAAAACATGCATACATTTATACAGAAGATCAATAATTTATCAAGTGAAAATAACCAACAAATAATCTAATAGAGTGGACGGAGAAAAAATGATACCAAATAGAGTGATGACTAGAAAAAAACCCAAAATCGAAAGTTGTAGAAACCTTAACTGTCCCCAATATGACTTTTTTGGTGCTCATGTAAAAAGTATGTAGATTTTTGTGAAATTGTTGAATGAAATCTTGACAATAAACATTGAAAATGAAGATTATTGAGTGTTTTTGAGTTAAGAATTTGCGAGAGAATGATGTTGTTAGGTTTTTTTTTTATGGAGGAAAGATAAAGGAGAGTGAGGGGGTGGTGTGTGAGACAAGAATGGTCAGTATTGAGTATCCGTGAAAATGAGATAAAAGAAGCTGATTGTTTAGGCAATATTCTACCTAAACAACCACCCCTCGGCGGGCGTTCCCCACAAGAGCGTGCCGATACCCCCAAAAATCCCCTCTCTCCCCAAAACGCAACAAAAGTTTGGAGTGAAAATCTCTCTGTCGTAGCCACCCGATAGGGGTTTCCCAGTAGTGTCGGCAGTGTTGTGATTTGCAATACTTGAATGAAGCTGTTTTTCCAGCGAAATGCACAAAAAAAAAAAAAAACTCAAGTTTTTATTTCTCAAAAAACGTTACATAGGCCAAAAGTAGCCAACGAGTTTCATTGATACTCATTGGGGACCAAATATGACATGTCAAAATGACTTCGAGGTTGAAGGCGTCTTAGATGCTTTTTACGAGAAAAATTTTCCGAAGAGCAGAAAAGACTAAAAACAAACCCCGAGTGCACTTATGCGACAAAATACGCAATAGAAAAGCTTATAAGTTTCAAGAAAAATCAAAGTAAAAACATATAGGAACGCTGGTGTTGTTATTATAGCTCAAGAGGATTTCGGCATGCCTTAGAGTCTCGAAACAATGCATTAGA
>PYUH01000271.1:445555-515766 GCA_016808085.1 Suaeda aralocaspica
GGGGGGGGGGGGGGGGGGGGGGGGGGGGGAAGTAGAAAGTCAATGCAGTCAAGCCAACCACACGAACGTAAGGAGTTTCATTTGAATACACCATTACACGGTCCAGTGAATATGCAGATTCTTATCAGCAAGGGTCAACAACCGTTCATGCATAGTAGAACGAAGATATCGCTGGCGTCCCCCATACAAGTTCCTGAGAGTATAAGTGGGGATGTTCAATAGAGGCTCCATCAAATTCAGATGATCCATGAGCCATAACTGTGTTTATTAGCATGAAAGAAATGTCTGGAATGTAAAATATTTCAAATGTATTATGACCTATTTTATATTTGAAATAATCTACTTATCGAAATAATAATCATTACGTTTTCTTCATATGATTTAGCATTAAATGACCTATTTATTTCTAACAATTCATATGCAAGTACCTCACAGACATTGGGATCATAAACATTCCATCGTTTACCTGGAGAAGCAAGAGACACCCGGTCAAGGGGGCTTCAAAATCCTTCTTCAGATGATCAAGATTCAGAAATAGCTCTCTAGTGCATAGAGGCATAGGAGTCCTCGCATCTTCGAATTGCTTAACGATGGTAAACAAAGAAACATAACCAATTGAGGGTACGCCATTCACACAGAGGAACCTCGCGAATATAAAAATAAACAAAGCTCACCACTTAAACCTCTTTTGGGCTATTTCAGTAGTCCTGAAGTGATCAACCAATGCTAGGAAGTCTATTTTCCTACCATGGACTACCTTTTCCATCACATATGAATCAAGATTTAGATAACTATCAAATATAGAACAAAACTAATCTTTGGTGTTGGGGAGACATGGCAAGCCATTACAAGACAATCCTGCTATACCACCAAATCTTCAGGTAACGGGGTCACCTCTCTATCACGAAATAGGATGCTTTGGGTATTTGTATTCCAAAATCCAACAGCAGCATATATCAGATTAATGTCAAGTTGAGCGTACCTGAAGGTGATCAACGAGGAAAGCTTATAGTGCTTCAACAAGTCTTTCTCCTCTGAGTTAAGCGCCGAAAGACATTCGTCACAAACAATATCAAAACTAGACATGTTTGCAAGAATACACTAATATGCCCAAATTTTCAAACAAAAACCTCTCAAAGCTCGTCACATTTGGTTCGAATAGAGACGAACAAGCCTAAGGGACAAGGGGTATTTATAGCCTTGAATGTCATACATAAGAAGAAGATGAGCGCCACAGTGCTAGGCAAGCGCCACAACGTTGGACGAGCGCCTAGGCGCATGCTAGGTGCCCTAGCACTCGTCTGGCGCCATGGCACAGGCCTCCCTTTTCTGTTTCCTTTTTGAACTTACATGCTTTTCCTCGATATTCGTGCATATCTTCGTCGATTTCTAAGCCCAATTCAAGTCCAAGGCAAATAATTCGTGCATATTTTCGTCGATTTCTGAGCCCAATTCAAGTCCAAGTCAAATAATTAGAAAACTGAGTCAAGAATGTACGAAAAAAAAGATTAAATATATACAAAGTCATGTTCATAAATATGTACATTTAAGCATGCATACAACAAATGAGAAGCTATATTCCTAAGTTGCAGGGCTTTGTCTTGTCGACGGAACATCCATGGGAGTAAAGCCGAGAGAAAAGTACATCTCCGAAAGGCTCGGGGTACTCGATCATCCTGGAAGCGATGACTCCGAAGTCAACTGCTGAAAGAAAGGGCAATCTCGAGCAGACTGAGAAGTGCCAACAACATCATTAGGCTCACAAACACTCTCGAGACGAGGGCGGTAAACAGGCTCCCCTTGAGCTGCCTCCTGGGAAGAAGACGCTCCAGCCGCCCCTTGCTGCTCGTCGGAACTCGAATCACAGGCCTAAATATTGGGGAAGAGTCATCGAAAATAATGAAAAACTAATTTCTAAAATAAAACAAGACAAGGAAGCTAAGCATTTGGTTACCCCGGTATCTTGACTCCTGCATAACAAGGCCTCCTTCAGCTTCTTGGCCTAATACTTCAAAGCATTTATAACCTTTAGTAGGTGAGTTACACCTTCTCGAGGCATCTGTTACAAAAGCAAACAAAGAATAAACGTTACATGAAGCAAACCATCAAAACAAGCTCTTATTGAATAGGGGGCTTACTCACCGACTGAACCGATGGAGGAAAAGCTTGAACCGCAAGCCCCCGACCGTCTAGAGCCTCCGAAACCGCCTCCCTATGAATTACTCTGTCGACCTCATAGTCATAGGTAAGATCGGCATAAGGAAGATGACCGTGGTCATATGACGCCCAAAAAAGAAGAGAAACATCATGAGCATTTATTAAGGTGAAACAGTAACAAAAATACAGGTGTTGTTGTGATTGGCTAAACTAGCCTGCACCCTAGACCCCAATTGGCGAATTTTTTGGGACCCTCTATGGGGCCCACTTTGCATTTTGGGCATTTTGTTTTTCGATCTTCGAGAAAGATTTGCTTTATGTACTCCGACATTCCCCACCGCCATTTATCCAACATCTTCATTAAAATTATCAAAATGCCCCGGAAAGATGAATCAGGTTGAAATTACCAAAATGCCCCCGAAAGACGAATTAAGTCAAAAATTACCAAACTTCCCCCGAAAGATGAATCAGGTCAAAAATCACCGAAATGCTCCCGAAAGATGAATCAGGTCAAAAGTCAATAAATTACCAAAGTGCCCCTGAAAACTGAATTAGGTCAAACAAGTCAGAATACAATAAGTTAACAATCTACAACATCATCATGTTCCCGACTGCCGAGTTGAGTCTAAAGTGGAAATGTTCAGATCGTCAGACGATCAATCTTGTTCTATCTATCTCCGGATGGTACGGACGCTTTTCCGGAACCTCCTATATGATCACACAGCATCTAAAGGAGACCTTTCTTCATCCTCAAGAAATGTAGCACTTTCTGATCCAAAGTCAACTTCTTTGTCTCATGAACCGGTTGCACTAGTCTTGGAAACTCTTGGGTTTTATCCATTTTCTACAAAGGCCGAATTCAAGTGTTGCATCTCAAGGGTTGATTGAAGGTCCAAAGTACAAGTCTAAAAGAAGCTACACGTGTGGCCCATTAAGCTACTGATTTGGGCGTGGATTTCTATCTTATTCCTAGTTTATTTTTGATTATAATAATGCCATGAGTCACTCTTAAAGTTGCTCTTAATGGCTGGTTATGTAGGAGGTTTTTTAGGCCTTATTTTTAGCTGGTCATCACTAGCTAATTAAGGCATTTAGTGGTAGCTTAAATTAAGGAAAACTGTTGGTTGTTTGTTTCCCTTTAGGGACGGTTCTCCCCTTGACTTTTGGTGGCTTTTGTCTTTTCATTTGCTACTCCTCATTACTATATATTGGAGAGCAAACAAGAAATAAAATCAGTTTTGAGTTATTCAAAACAAAAAACAGTGAGGTTGCCTAACATTCTTCTTTGTGTTTGTCCGAAGTGTGAGTGTTGTTCCTTGTTGCTTTGAGTTAGTTCTTGAGTGACAAGATTAGGGAGAGATTGAGTGTGTCTTGTCTCTAGCCTAAGAACCCAGAACTTTGAGTGTGTTCTTGAGTTTTGGTTAGTTTCGCAATTTTAAGTTGTTTCAAGGTGAGTTGTTTTTCTTTCGAGTCTAAATACCATTACAATTTGTTGGAGGGGTATATTGGACTAACATCATCTGGTATCAGAGCCAGGTTTAGTTTTTTCGTGAGAAAAACCGGTCAGTTTGAAGGAGCTTGAATAAAACAGCAGATTCGAGTTTGGAGTTGCGGTTTGTAAAGGCGATATCTCCTTCGTTTTATGTCCAAATTGAGCGATTCTTTGTTTGAATCTGGATTTATTTTGTGTAGAGTACTCACAAAAATTTTCAGATTTTTTAGATATCTTCTGCTAATAAACTGGGCAGGTTTTTGGAAGCAGCGCAGAAAAGGGGCAAAACTGGGAAGGCAGATTTAAACAGAAGATATCTCCCTCATCCGAAGAGCTTTTGAGGAGTTTATTTTTTTCAAATTGATTGTTTTGATCTGAATTTTCTGAATTTTTAAGCCTTTGAGAGTCTCGAGGCAATTTTCATTTTGCTTTTTGTCTCTAATTTCGGCAGTTCTCAATCCTTGTAATTGTAATAGTCTAGCAAAATAGTGGAAAATCATGGATAGTGAGGCGTTTGCTAAAATGTTGCAAACAATTATTGAAAAATTGGAGATTTTGGAGAAAAAAACGGAAGAAAGTGAGGAGGAAAAGGCTAGGCAAAATACTAGGATGGATGCAATTGCCGATATGGTATTGCAAACAACTAGAAAACTGAACGACTTAGAAAATGAGGATATGGGTAGTGGGAGCAGTCTTAGGCAATTTGATGAAGATAGGGGGCTTAAGATTGACCAACCAGAATTTGATGGGGGGCATGATAGTGAGGCCTTTCTAGATTGGGTAAGGCAAATTGAAACTGTTTTTTAGTATAAGGGGTTTGATGATAAAAAAAGGTTCAAATTGTCTGTTCTAAAACTCACTAAACTCGCTGCCCTATGGTATGAAAACCTCAAGGAAAATAGAAGGAGAGAGGGAAAAGAAAAAATTGACTCATGGGAGAAGTTGAAAAAGAAGATGAGGGATAAATGGGTAAATAGGGAGTATGAACAAGAACAATACTTAAAATTGACCCATCTTTCCCAAAAAACATGAGTGTAAAAGATTACATTAAGGAGTTTGAGAAGTTGTGTTTGGTGTGTGACTTACAAGAGAAGGAGACCTTCAAAATCGCTCGTTTTATAAAAGGTCTTTCGAAGAGTATTAGCCAAAAAGTGGAAGTGACTCACTATACCACTTTTAGTGATGTTTGTAAATTGGCTATTCGTTACGAAACTCAATTGAAAGAAGAGAAGCTCAAAACTTCTTTCTAAAGTCCTATGAAATTTACTCCTAAATACTCAAAGGGGAGTACGTTTCAAAACAAAACAGGTGGCTCCTTTCAAAATAAGTCTTCTTTTTCTGGTTCTAAGTTTGACAAAGGGAAAGAAAAGAATGTAATTTCACCTAGTGAACTAGCTACTAGGAGAAAGTGTTTCAAGTGTCATGGTAGAGGGCATATAGCATCCCAGTGCCCTAGCAAAAATGTGTTGACTGCTTCACAATGTGCCTTATTTGACGAAGAAGAAAAAATCTATAATTTTGTTACACAAGAGGAAGATGAAGAGTTTGATGAAGAGTATGATGAGGATATACCTCTGGAGAATGAAATGAGCATGATGGTGGTTCGGAAAATATTGTTTAGTGATCTGGAAGTTGATGAGAAGCAAAGGAACAATTTGTTCCTACTCCATTGGAAGCTTATTACTAGAGATCATGAAGAGCCATACAAGTTGAATTGGTTGAACGATGGCACGGGAATAAGAGTAAAGAAGCAAGCTTTGGTTTCCTACTCCATTGGAAGCTTTGAAGATGAGAGGTGGTGCGACATACTACCTATGGATGCTTGTCATTTACTACTTGGAAGACCATGGCAGTTTGATCATGATTCGGAGCATAAAGGTAGATCTAATATGTATGTTGTAACTACTAGAGATGGTAGGAGAGTTAGATTATTACCTTTACCACCCAAAGTTGCTAAAAAAGAAAAAGAGAAAAGCAACTATCTTGTAACTTGTAATGAATTTGAGAAAATAGTGGAAGAGAATGGGGGAGGGTATGCTTTGGTTGTGAGAACCAAAGATGAACTTGGTACTACTTGTAATGACTCATCCACACTAAATGAGTTGTTAGAAGAGTACAAGGATGTTTTTCCCAATGACTTGCCCAATGGCCTCCCACTTATAAGGGGCATTGAGCACGCCATTGACTTGATTCCCAATGTATATTGGACTTACATCACTTTCCGAGGATGTTTCATCTTGGTGCAGGTAAAACTAACCTTATGTTTTTCAGGCACCAAGTACTTTGACTTTCATTTTACGAGACTAGTCGTCTCTACAAACTCCGTCAAAGTGGAGGCTAACTATAGACACCTATTTTTTGTCCCACATAACGGCTAATGATTATCGTGTACCAAGTCGCAACAACGTCCTTGAAAATAAAATAAATAAATAAATAAATAAATAAATAAATAAACAAACAAACAAACAAACAAACAAACAAACAAACAAACAAATAAATAAATAAATAAAACCATTGTCGACAGGGGTTAGCCGATGATGAGTTATGATGGTTGAAATACTGTTAAAGTAATATTCTTATCTTCACTTAATTCTTGTATATTTTTATTTTCATTTTATATTTCATTTTTCATTTCAATTTTACTTCATTACTTTAAATTCATTTTCGAAAATAAAATAAATTAATTGAAGCGTATGAATGTGAACGGATTCGACGAACTTCTAGTAAGGTTTGTTCGGTTTATGGAAACTCTAGGCTATGGAACTATATAAATGGTGTTATGGAAGTATATTTTGTATATCTTTGTAATATTTCAAAATATTTCGATTTATAGAAGAAAATATATGAATTAAGGAAGCACCAAAGATATTCCACGTATAAATTGAAATTCAGGGTGTTAAGTGCCATAGTGCAGGGGCAGTGCCCGGGCGCCCATCCAGCGCCCAGGCGCCTAAGGGCCCTGTGCCACAGCGTTCAGTGGGCGTCCTGGTGCTCGCCTCTGGACATCCTAGCACTTCTCTAGTGCCCTGGCACTTGCTGACGTCACTTCCAACACTAAAAATACCCCCCCCCCTTCGACCTTCATTCAATCATCAACTCACATCTTCACAATTTCTTATCACACATTGTCTCTCTCACCAACTCATTACTTTCTCTTTCTAAAACTCCCTCAGTTTTCGTGCCCTACTTCGGACACCGTGCAAAACACTTGTTAATATTTTTATTATTACTACTTAATTAAGGTTCTTTAAGCTGTCGGTTCTAAAGGGTCGCCGACTTGCACAAAAGGTATTTCGAATAAGGCCAACAACGATGAAATCATCGTCTTAAGTTCTTCAAATGAATTAGTTTGCATGTTTATGTGCTTTTAATGCTTTATCGGCCTCTACTTGTATGTTTAAAGTGACCACACATGCATGATAAAACAGAATTATGTGTGCATTAACTAAAACCCGCCTATCCTTATTTCCATATGTGTTAGTAGGTCCAAACCTGAAATATGATTTCTATAATTTGATATTATGATTGTGCAATTACACACATGTCAACAAGTAGAGGCCGCTATACGCGGGGGGACACCATGAACTACTGTTGTCCTTACCCTCGTCCCCAAATTCAGAGATATGACATTTTCTTATCCTTGGCTGTCATTTTGCCATTGGGCTATGACCTAATGGGGTTGCATTAGTTCCCAAAAGGAGGATGGTGGCGACTTCTCTACTTGGGTTTTGAGATTCTAGACTCACCCCAAGCCAAGCATACTCACACTATGCAAATAAACTAACACGACATTCAATGTCTTGTAAGAAAGGGCACGTGTCCCCTAAAGCCCCGGTCCACAAGCACGTTCATAATTTATATGGATAATTTCATCATCACAAATATATTTTCAATGGAGTATGAAAAATTACTTCCTGTAAGTCTCCATACAATTGTAAACACAACTTACTATATTATAGCTAAAATTTCACATCACAATTATTGCAAAAAATTAGTGCTTGCAATATGATTAGTTGCAAAATTTAGACTAACAAGATTTTAAACATAAAACACATATACAATGAGTGATGCATCTAACCACTATCAAGACATGCAATGAATAATGCGTTTATCTACGAGTACCACATGCACATAAATGTAAGACCGAAAAATTGCAATACACTAAGCCGTTTGGATTTCAAAAACCCATTGTTGGACTTTTGGTCATTCATGATCATCATTGTTCACATTTATTGGACATCAAGTTCTTCAGAAGCTTGGATCATTATCAATATGTCAACACTCAGGACTCGGGGTTTTGGGGGCACACGTGCTCTTTTTACAGACATTGAATGTCTTTAGTTTGTTGCATAATGCGAGTATGCTTCGCTTAGGGACTGAGCCTAGAATCTCAAAAATAAAGTAGAGAAGTCTCCACCGTTCTCTTTTCGGGAGATCATGGAACCCCATTAGGTTTTGCCCGAAGGCAAATTGACAACCAAGGATAAGGTCTCATATCCCTGGATTCAGGGACGAGGGTAAGCACAAAGTAGGTCATATTGTCCCCCCCGTGTATGGAGGTCTCGAGTTGTTCTCATATGTAATTTCATAATCATAATAACGAATTATAGCATACATATTTCTGATTCAGACCTAAAACACATAGTAACAAAGGTAGGTGAGTTTTTGATTAATGCACAAATAATTTTCCAATTTAAATATGCATGGTTGATCGCATTGAAAATTCATTAATTTTAATCTTTACTTTAATTCGAACATGTTTTTAGGTCTTATTTAGCAAAACATGAATTCTTAGGGATTTTAAAGCAATAAAAATTTAGCATGGAATCATATAAACCGATAACGATGTTTCTACTTAATATTGATGTTAATTAAAAGTCAAGTAATTAATTAAGCAATATTTCATGAATTATATTTAAACATGTGAAATTTCAAATAAAACATTTAAATCACATAAACACACAAAGCTAACTTTTTGAAGAATTCGAGCTGATAATTTTGATGATGTTGGCCTCATTCAAAGTACCTTTCGTGCAATCGTGAAGAAGAAGAAGGGCGCTCAAGTCCTACTACCACGGATTTTCACGCGGTAAATCTCCGAAACTTCCATACTTCATATTTTCGTTTCCATATTCTGAAATATTACGAAGTATCACGAAATTCACTTCCATAACCCAACTTATTTACTTCCATAACCTAAAGTTACAATATTCCAAGCAAGCCTTTCTAGAAGGTTCGTCGAATCTGGTTACACTCATACACTTAAATCATATTCCATGTTTTCGAAGAATGAAATTAATTGTAAATTATGAAGTGAAAATATTTTTTTTTTGAAAAATAAAATAAAATGAAAATAAACGAAAATAATAATGAGTGAAATAAAAAATGAAATATAAGAAAATAATGTGAAAATTAGAAAATTAATTTAAGCGCATTTCAACTATCGTAACTCATCATCAGTTAGTCGTTTCGGGCGGTGTCTTTATTTATTTTATTTTATTTATTCTCAAGCAATCAACTTTCGAAAATTGGACATGTTGGCGACGTGCTACACGGTAATCATCGGTCGTTGGGTAGGACCAAATATAGGCGTCTACAGTTAGCCCCCACTTTAACTGAGTCTATACAGACGACTAGTCTCGTAAGACGAAAGTCAAAGTACCCTATACTTGTAAAAGAAAGGTTAGTTTTACCTGTACTGGAATAACATTTCCCTTGGAAAGTGCTACGTTTCTCGAGGATGTTAATCTCCTTCAGATGATGTTCGATCGTATACGACTCCGGGAAGCCATCTATACCATTCAACGATTTATTGTTTTGACGTTGAGGTTGATTTTCTAACGATGTAAGATAAACCTTTCCACTTTAGACTCGGTTCAACTGTAGGGAAATGTGATGATAAGATTTCTCCGGAGATATAGTATTATCGTTAACTAATTTGTTGTTATTGACTTTCTTGACTTGATTTAACTTTGAGGGGAATTTTGGTAATTTTCACCAGATTCGGCTTTCTGGGGCATTTTAGTAGTTTATACCTGATTCGACTTTCGGGGGCATTATCGTAATTTTGTTGAGGAATGTTTGTGAATGGCGGCGAACAATGTCAAAACATACGAAGTAAATCTCACTCGAACATCAAAGTGAAGCCCCCAAGTGTTATGTGGGCCCCACAAGGGGACCCATAAGTCGCCCAAGTGGGCGCCAGGGCGCAAGCTGCGCTCCATGGCGCTGGCCAAACAGCTAGGCGCTCCACATGGGGCCTCCGTGTCTCTTATTGCTCCATGTCAGCATATGTTTGGGTTTTGTTGTTGCTTTGCTTTTATGTCTGTGTTGCTTGTTGTTTACCCACACTTTTTCTTTCTTCTTTTTCTTATTCAAGATGCAAACTACCAAAACCCCAAATAAAATCCATACCTTCATTGTTAACCTTTCAAGCTTGGCGCTTGAAATTTTAGTACATAGGAAGTGATTTGAACTAAAACAAGTGAGATTTGAGCAAGAACTCAACTTGTTAGTAATGGTGTTAAATAGTGAAGTAGAGAGTAGGATTTGAGTAAATAAATGAATGAAAACTTGGATAGTCTTGATGAATTGTTGATGAGAATGCGTTCTTAGTTCAGGAATAGCATGAATTAGATTCTCGATGATTTTTGAGAATTTTTTCACAAATCTTAGCTCATATGTTCCATACAGTGATGTGAATGTAAGGCTGCCATTCACATTAGGGTTATTGGTGGTGTTGCTTATGAGATTTTTCCCACTACATTTGCTAGGGTTTTTCTCATTTCAGGCATTTTTCATTTTTGTTCATTTGTTGAGTCTGCATATCTTTTGATCATCATTTTTATCCAAAAATGCATGGAGGTTCATTTCTTGAAGGTTTCTTGATTTAGAGATTGTATCTTGAAAAGTTTCTTGAAGATTGAAGACATTTCTTGAAAATTGCGCGAAAATGAAGCTTTGTGTTAGGAGAGTGTTTTGACGAATTTTAGTAGATTTGGGCTTCTTTAGTTTCCATGTTTTTTTGTGTATTTTTATGATGATTATCTTGTTTTCTACTTTATTATATAGTAGGTTAGGATAATATTTTAGTTAGGATTTTTGGCAAGTTGTTAGGATAGTAGATAAAGTTGTGCAAGTTGGCTATTTGATTGTTGGGGCTGGTTTTAAAGAGCACAAGTGGGGAAATTTGGGTGTCCAACTTGAGTATTTAGGATTTTATTTTTTTTAGGATATTATTTGACAATGAATTGGAGGATTGTTCCAATCTTAGTCCTATAAATACCCTTTTTGTCTGTTAAAAAAAATCAGAGTTGAATGTTGAGAAAATTTTGGGAGTGGCCTTTATTGGGTGTTTCCCTTTGATCTTCACTTTTGCGATTGTAAACTTCGACTACACTTGGTTGCGATCAAGAGTGCTTTATCTGTTCTGGTTACTTTTATTGAACTTAAACAAAACACATCTACCTAAAGACCGAGAGGAAAAGCTTAACCTTTTGTCACCTAAGCACAAAATTGACGAGCCTCATTCATTGCCCAACGAACAAATCCAACATTGTGAGTTCTAATTCCTCATGAGAGCTTACAATTCACATCAAATTGGTGGTAGAAGGAGGGTGGGCAATGAAAATCTTTGGAGTTTTCTTTGAAGATGGCGAGTGCACAAAAACAATTGGCTTCCATACTAGCACGGTTGGAGGAAACTGAAGAAACCAATGCTAGCTATGCAGACCATATTATTCGTCTCCATACAGAAGTTGAAAATTTAAAACTCACGAAAAATTCTAAGGATGACTTGGTTAAACTTTTGGATCTTCCCGAATTCAATGGATTGAAGGATGCTCAATCATATTTGAATTGGGAGAGGAGAATTGAGAGGCACTTTGATTGTAAATCCATGGATGAATCTTCTCGTTTTTCTCATGCTATATTGAAGTTTATAAAAATGATGCATCAGATTGGTTTGATAACTTTCAAAACCAACGATTGAAGGATGGCAAAGAAAAAAATTCAAACTTGGAGTGAATTAAAGAGTAAGATGCGTAAGTGGTTTGTTCCTAGATCATACAAACATGAGCTTGATCTCAAACTGAATACCTTGCGTCAAAATCATCTTACCATTGAAGAATATGAAAAGGAGTTTGAAAAGTTGTATTTGGCGTGTGGTCTTAGGGAGGATGAAGATAAAAAATCTACAAAATTGTTGATTTGCATGAACAAAAATATATCTAATATGGTTGAATAACAACATTATTCTACTTTTGATGATTTATGTCAACTCGCAATTACAGTGGAGAGGCAGATCAATGAGCAAAAGACTAGGAATCAACGAGCACCATTCACTATTAAGCAGGATTTATCAAGAGTGGATGAGGAGTTGGAGTCCCCTAACAAAAGTGGTACATCAATCTCTAGTGAATCCAGTGCAACAAAGCTGAAAAATCTCACTCCTGGGCAATAGGCTATAAAGGTTAAGATTTGCTTCAAGTGTAAGGGTGGAGGGCATATTGCATATAATTTTCCAACAAGAACTCTTATGACTTTTGAAGAAAATCATGCACTCTTAATCACTATGTTGGAGGAAGCGGCGCAAAAGCTAAAGAGGTTCCAGGAACAGGAACAAAGTGGTGATGAGTTTGAAGGGCTAATCTCCCAACCAACTCTTGACATTGATGTTTATGTGATTAGGAACGTTCTACATGCTTCTCAAAATCACGAGCCTTATGGAGGACGAAGACAAAATCTCTTCCACAGTCGTTGCTTGGTGAATGGACGAAGTTGCACAATGATTATAGACAGTGGATCTTGCACTACCATTGCTACGTTGAAGATGGTGGATACTTTAGGCTTGAAATAACGAGACCATCCTACCTTACAAGATTAATTCGGTGAATAGTGATGGAGGATTGATAGTGAAGAAACAAGCCCTTGTTAGTTTCGAGCTTGGAGATTTCAAAGATGATATATGGTATGATGTCTTACCTATGGATGCGCGTGCTTTGCTCTTAGGATGACCATGGCAATGGGATAATGATGCTATACATCTCTGCAAAAGAAATATCTACACAGTTGATTATGGTGGAAAGAGAATAGGGTTTGAAGCATTACCTCTAAAGGAAAGAGTATATAAAAGCCATGAAGCAACAAAGGAGGAAGGCAATGTTTACCTCAGCACCTTCAAAAATAAGTAGTTGGGCAAGAAGGAAAGAAAGGCTATAAGACGTGTATGACTGCTTAATGTTCGAAACAAACCAAATTTTGGTTTTTGAGACTATGTTTGGCTTTCATTGAGTGCACACAAGGTCTATAGCAACAAATTCAAGGAGAAGGGAGACATAGAAGAGGGACCATTCAAGGTGGTGCATCATGAGAACTTCGAAACTTATCAGGTATTGCTTGGTCAAGGGATTGTGGCTTCCATTCCTGTGGATTATCTGGTTCCTTGCTTTGACAACACTTGAGACAAGTGTTCTTTTAAGAGGAGGAGTGTGATGTGAATATAAGGCTTCCATTCACATAAGGTTTATTGATGGTTTTGCCTATGGGGTTTTTTCCACTGCATTCTCTAGGGTTTTCCTCATTTCAGGCATTTTGGTTTTTGCCTATGGGTTTTTTTTCCACTGAATTTGCTATGGTTACAAATGTATGAAGATAAAGAAAGATAGTTACAAATGTATGAAAATTGAAGTGCAAAATTAAAGAAGAGTTTAGAGTTTATTATGAAGCTTAAATTATATTATTTGATGCTTACTCCAATGATGTCCAAGTAACAACGATTATCAACCAAGAATCTAAACCAAGAACATGAAACCCAGAACATGAAACAAAGAGCATAAACCAATTAACCTTGAATGGATGATGAAACTAAGAACATGAAACTAAGAACCTTGAATAACAAACTTTGAATTGAATTAAAAGAGATTAAATTACAACTAGTTTGCTTTGTTAAAGAACTAAGCCACTAACTATCATCTACTAATGTGTAACTATAACTAACAGCTGAAAACTGAAATATATACTAAAGTTAAAACCCTAAGCAAGTGGCCAAGTGGGAGAAGAGAAAATCAACTTTGTCAGAACAGAACGCACTGGGCTCTGGGCAACAGTAGTGGGCGCTACCGTAGCCTAGCGGCCGTTATGCCCTAAAATCACATACTTCTTCATTTGAGGCAGTAGCATTTCTTCGTATTTCTTTAACTCTTTGAGTGTTTAAGCAACTCCTCGTGCATCCCAAGTCGCTAGAACAAGCTAGTGATATTGCTAGCCGAGCTTACGGTATTTGCTAGAACCTCAAACCAAGATGCAAGGACCTTGACCAAAAGTAAATACTTTGAACACACCGAGCCAAATCACCGCAAGACAAATCACTCTTCCCATTTCATGCAATGTCTCGATTTCCGTATCAACCAAAAAATCCTACCCAAAAAAGATATAATGTGAAACTGAGAAATACAAGGAGTAATAAACTAAAATATGCGGGAAAGGGAACTTAGAAGAATAAATATTAAAATAGGGAAAAAAANACATGCTTCTCAAAATCACGAGCCTTATGGAGGACGAAGACAAAATCTCTTCCACAGTCGTTGCTTGGTGAATGGACGAAGTTGCACAATGATTATAGACAGTGGATCTTGCACTACCATTGCTACGTTGAAGATGGTGGATACTTTAGGCTTGAAATAACGAGACCATCCTACCTTACAAGATTAATTCGGTGAATAGTGATGGAGGATTGATAGTGAAGAAACAAGCCCTTGTTAGTTTCGAGCTTGGAGATTTCAAAGATGATATATGGTATGATGTCTTACCTATGGATGCGCGTGCTTTGCTCTTAGGATGACCATGGCAATGGGATAATGATGCTATACATCTCTGCAAAAGAAATATCTACACAGTTGATTATGGTGGAAAGAGAATAGGGTTTGAAGCATTACCTCTAAAGGAAAGAGTATATAAAAGCCATGAAGCAACAAAGGAGGAAGGCAATGTTTACCTCAGCACCTTCAAAAATAAGTAGTTGGGCAAGAAGGAAAGAAAGGCTATAAGACGTGTATGACTGCTTAATGTTCGAAACAAACCAAATTTTGGTTTTTGAGACTATGTTTGGCTTTCATTGAGTGCACACAAGGTCTATAGCAACAAATTCAAGGAGAAGGGAGACATAGAAGAGGGACCATTCAAGGTGGTGCATCATGAGAACTTCGAAACTTATCAGGTATTGCTTGGTCAAGGGATTGTGGCTTCCATTCCTGTGGATTATCTGGTTCCTTGCTTTGACAACACTTGAGACAAGTGTTCTTTTAAGAGGAGGAGTGTGATGTGAATATAAGGCTTCCATTCACATAAGGTTTATTGATGGTTTTGCCTATGGGGTTTTTTCCACTGCATTCTCTAGGGTTTTCCTCATTTCAGGCATTTTGGTTTTTGCCTATGGGTTTTTTTTCCACTGAATTTGCTATGGTTACAAATGTATGAAGATAAAGAAAGATAGTTACAAATGTATGAAAATTGAAGTGCAAAATTAAAGAAGAGTTTAGAGTTTATTATGAAGCTTAAATTATATTATTTGATGCTTACTCCAATGATGTCCAAGTAACAACGATTATCAACCAAGAATCTAAACCAAGAACATGAAACCCAGAACATGAAACAAAGAGCATAAACCAATTAACCTTGAATGGATGATGAAACTAAGAACATGAAACTAAGAACCTTGAATAACAAACTTTGAATTGAATTAAAAGAGATTAAATTACAACTAGTTTGCTTTGTTAAAGAACTAAGCCACTAACTATCATCTACTAATGTGTAACTATAACTAACAGCTGAAAACTGAAATATATACTAAAGTTAAAACCCTAAGCAAGTGGCCAAGTGGGAGAAGAGAAAATCAACTTTGTCAGAACAGAACGCACTGGGCTCTGGGCAACAGTAGTGGGCGCTACCGTAGCCTAGCGGCCGTTATGCCCTAAAATCACATACTTCTTCATTTGAGGCAGTAGCATTTCTTCGTATTTCTTTAACTCTTTGAGTGTTTAAGCAACTCCTCGTGCATCCCAAGTCGCTAGAACAAGCTAGTGATATTGCTAGCCGAGCTTACGGTATTTGCTAGAACCTCAAACCAAGATGCAAGGACCTTGACCAAAAGTAAATACTTTGAACACACCGAGCCAAATCACCGCAAGACAAATCACTCTTCCCATTTCATGCAATGTCTCGATTTCCGTATCAACCAAAAAATCCTACCCAAAAAAGATATAATGTGAAACTGAGAAATACAAGGAGTAATAAACTAAAATATGCGGGAAAGGGAACTTAGAAGAATAAATATTAAAATAGGGAAAAAAATAAGAAAAAGGAATAGAAAACTAGCTAAACTAACCAAAGAAACTAAGGAAAACAAAGACAAATAACTGCTAAATCAAACTCCCCCAAGCTAGTCCATTGCTTGTCCCCAACCAATGTAAACTTTTCAGAACGCAAGGAGTAAGACGAATCCCTCAGGAAAACATTTAGAAAAAGACTATACAATTTCTCAAATGAACTATATCAGAAATAGTAAAGAAAGAAAACGGAAAGTTTAATTCATGAGAAAGAATTCAAATAGCAGCCTAAGTAGATTAGAGTGAACTTGTGAGTTTCAACCAATAAAAAATTATAAGCTCCTATAAACAATGATCGTGTGAGTATTCCTAGAGGGAGTGCTTATAAAAACAAGAGCATAGATAAGGAGAGAATTGAAATGGCTAAACGCTCACATCTTGTGTGAAGTACCCTCTCAATATGCTTGCCAAGTGACTTTATTGATCAAGTAACCTTTGAACTTTGCATCTTGTCCTAATATGGGCTTCGAGGGTTGTAATGGGGTTGAGATAAGGTGAAAGATGGAAAGTTTGGCTATTTTTAGGAGGTAATCCTAAGTGAAACATTTACCACTCAACAACGAACTTTATAAACTTAAACAATGAATGAAGACCTCAAGACAACAATACTTTATTTTGTAACTCAAAAAGCGTCCTAAAAGGAATAGGACAACATACACATGAATTTTCATCATTTTAAAAGATAATCCTTGAAGAAACGATGATGAAAAGCTATTTACACACTTCAGATGATTTGAACAGGAACAAACTTTTTACTGCTAACTATGATTATTTACAAAAGCATTGGAATTTCTTTTTTCTTTCCTTTTGTTTAAACGAACTATACATATGGAAAAGAGAATGACGACAGGCTTCACTAACTATAAAAGGTGACAACGGTTGGTAAGTCGACTTTCAAGTGTGGTTCAGGGAACAAGGGTCAAAGCACAAAGGGGAACAAAAGAGTATATACATTTGTGGAAGGAAAAGAGAAAATAAACCTAAGAAGAGTTAGATTCTAAAAATAAAAAAAGAAAGAAATGAGAGCCATGATCATATAACTAAGAGCAACTTAGGCCCGATTTCCAAAGTCATAGGGCAAATTCTCGATCTAGGTATCCAGAACAAGGCAATTATCAACGCTCAAGAAAGAGAATTAAGACCAAGGTGATGGTCTATATATGCATGAAGGCTCAAAAACTCACCGTGGTTCAAACAGATCATTGTGTGGCATTTGAAAAAGCCAAAGAGATATGCTACTAATATTCACTACAGAAGTTTATCGATTATCTAACATGATTTTTATACTAAAGAATTCTATGACTTATGAATTACCTTTCAAGAATGTTTGGAGATTTTTTCAGTTGATCAGAAAGGGAAAGTCCTAAGCTAATAGTCTCTATTTACATCATAGGGATCTTATCCTAAAACTAATTAAAAAGACCTAAAAAGAAAAAAATAGTCTTGGACTTTTTTTTTTTTAAAGCATGTAGTAAATAAATTAAGTGCTCTAAAAAAACTAAGGGAAAATAGTAAAAGAAAATAAACTACGAAAATAAAAATACATGCTCTACTAACTAAATGCATTTGGATTTTGGGAATACAAGGAGAGGAAAGAATTTGGAATAAGGGAAGAGCGTAAAAGAAAAAAGAATTTGGATTTTTAAGGGGAAGAGGGGAGAAGAAAGAAGAATTTGGATTTTTTAAGGCAGAGGGGTAAAGAAAGATTGATTTGGATTTTAAGGAATCTAATCAAAGAATAATTTGGATTTTCCAAAAAGGGAGTAAGGATCCACAAATTCTACTTCAATCAATCATTATCAACAAAGAACTCTGTCAAAAACTTATCATCATTAAGCATAAAGTTGCCAACCATCAATATACCATATATGAAAAGGGGCTCAGAGTATCAAACCATCTCAAAAAGAAGTTCAAACATCGCACTATCATCACAATGCATGGAAATAACCATCAACAATCCCCAAGATAACGTCCAAACTCCTCCAAGTACCAACATAAAAATATCCTCCAAGAGTAAGTAAATTAACTCTCTCAAATTAAATATTCCAAACAACAAACAACCACTCAATACCCTACACCTATGGCGAACTACCCGTTAAATACATATACGACACTAGTGGGCTTCTCCCCCAAGCTAGGAGATGAGCATCGACTCGATGCTCAAGGAGAAGGAGGGTCTCGCATAAAGTTATAGGTGGGATCAATATCAAGACCACTAGTGTTAGTATATGGTGGCCAATCATAGAGGGGTCTGTCTTGGTAGTTACCAAACTCAAAAGGACAAGAAGTGTAGGGATTCCAACTCCCCGTATATCTTTGTGGCTAAGAGTCTCTTGGCACACTAGGACCGCTCCTAGGATCGCAACCTCCAAAAACCTGGAAGTTGTATCCCGATTTAAAAACGAGTAGGAAAATAAGGCCAAGTGGGTTGGCCTTGTTTTCAACCTAGTACTAGTCCTTCTTGTGGGGCCTGAAATGGGTAGTTAGTTAAGGTAGGGGTCGAAATTACCGAAAGAAACGTGATAGTGATACCTAACATTGTTTAGAAGTGATGCCACGTCACGTTCCTCTTGTTGTTGTTGTTATTGGTTTTGAATATAACTGAATATTTCAGTTTGTTGAAGAGAGAGAGAGAGAGAGTTAAAAGCATTCAAAATAAGGAGGTGCATGAGGTATAGACGAGCCTTGTTGGCTCATATCAAGAGGTACTTCCGAGCCAAAGAGCCCGCTCTACTCTCATGAGGAGGAGAAGGAGGACGTTGGGGGTTTTAAATGGGGAGAAAGTGAGGGTGTCTCCTAGAAAACAAGGCATAGTCTTCCGGACTAAACAGTTCGAAAGGGATGAGGAAAGGGGAGTCCCTTTTGAAGGTGGTAATAGAAGGGTTAGATAAATAGCATTGGTGCTACCTATTTACTAACTAACTAACCCTGTCCGGTCTAGTGGTCTCATGCACAAACCATGAAGATAAGAATGCGTCTCAATCGAACAAAAGATCCTTATTCACTTCATCTAGTGCATGGAAGTAGTGGGAATAGCCTAGCTTACTAGCAAGAAGGGTTATATACCCACCCAAACCAATCTCTCCTTTAATATGAGGATTCGAAACAATTTCCCTACATCGCTTAAGAAATATCCAATCGGTATTAAGGAACCTGGTTGGGTTACGCTTTGCTGCAATGTAAAGGCCTTATACTAGGTTGGTGAATGTGACTCGCCAAAGATGTGGTGGAATTGAACCTATCAGAGTCACTGATTTGTTTCCAAAATTCAGGAAGATGGAATCTAGAACAATGACTGCTGAAGGTTCAAAAATAGGGTTGGTCGGGTCACATCGAAAGTGAGAATTAAGTTGTGGCAAAGAGATACTGTGATCATTATTGAACGTTCAGAAACTGACGGCAAATTCAGGAAAATCATTAGGTTTCGAAGTTTGTCTTTTTCATGATGTGCTTAGAAATTCGTACGCTAAGTGGATGTAACTTGGGTGAAGTTTGTCTGGTTGGAAAACAGTCTTCCAACCTAAGTTCTCAAATAACACCGACATTTCAGTTTCAAATTTTAAAGCTTTAACGGGTGCAGCGTCATAGAACCAGGTTCCTCTTAACATACGTTCATTTAACTCTACCCATTTCTTACGGTCTTGATTTGGGACTCTAATCTGTGGTGGGTCAACACCTCAGGGGTATGGTTGGTTTGGGGTCTAAATCAACATTCTTTCGTTTCTTTTTGCTCAAAGAGAAGATATTTTTCATGATTGCGTTAATAAGGTTGCAAAGAAGAATAATCTACAAGAAAATGAAAATATTGTAAAAAAATAATTCCTTGATCAACTAAACAGCGCAGTTCATGAATCAATGGCAACCTTAAACGCCAAAGATCAACATAAAAACAAAAAATGCAGGAGTTTTAACAATAATACACTCAAAATGTCAACCAAGACCAAGTAAAATAAAGATTAAACAAAAACAAACTCACAAATTAGCAACAACAACCTATAAACCAAGATATTTAAGTAATTAATTAACTAAAATCAAAACATGCATACATTTATAAGAAGATCAATAATTTATCAAGTGAAAATAACCAACAAATAATCTAAAATCGAGTGGACGGAGAAAAAATGATACCAAATAGAGTGATTTCGAACTAGAAAAACCCAAAATCGAAAGTTGTATGAAACCTTAACTTTTCCCCAATATGACTTTTTTTGTTGCTCATGTAAAAAGTATGTAGATTTTTGTGAAATTGTTGAAATCTTGAAATAAACATTAAAAAATGGAAGATTTGAGTGTTTTTGATAAGAATTTGAGAGAGAATGATGTAGTTTTTATGGAGGAAAGATAAAGGAGAGTGAGGGTTGGTGAGACAAAGAATGGTCATGTATTGAGTATGTGAAAATGAGATAAAAGAAGCTGATTTGTTTATGAAATATTCTACCTAAACAACCCCCCTAGCGGGCGTTCCCCCACAAGAGCGTGCGCTACCCCCAAAAATCCCCTCTTATCCCCAAAATGCAACAAAAGCTTTGAGTGAAAATCTCTCTGTCGTAGCACCCGCTAGGGGTTTCCCAGTGGTCGCTGTGTTTGCAATACCTTGAATTGAAGCTGTTTTTCCAGCGAAATTCCAAAAAAAAAAAAAAACTCAAGTTTTTATTTCTCAAAACGTACCATAGGCCAAAGTAAGCCAACAGAGTTTCATGATACCATCATTTGGACAAATATGACATGTCAAAATGACCTTCGAGGTTTGAAGGCGTCTTAGATGCTTTTTCGAGAAAATTTTTCCCGAAGAGCAGAAAATGACTAAAAACAAACCCCGAGTGCACTTATGAGACAAAATAAGCAATAGAAAAGCTTCATAAGTTCAAGAAAAATTCAAAGTAACATATAGGAACGCTGGTGTTGCTTATTATCGCTCAAGATGCATTTCGGAATGATTAGAGTCTCGAAAATGCCTTAGAAATCACCCAAACATACCCAAAATGACACAAAGTCTCATTTCACCATAAAACATTACTCAAACAATCAAAATAGCTAAAATAAATGATTTGAAGAGTTTTTCGAGCTTGAAAGCTAAAAAGGGTGATTTTGGGACCAAAAAATTCCTAAAACTCACAAAAAATGCTCATGGGGAGCCTAAAAGGCTCAAAACGAGCTCAAAATTTTGGTTAAGGATTTGACTATTAGTTTTTAATGGCTCCCCTTTCTCATCTGCCACTTCCTTAAAAGGAAAGGAAGTGTTGAGCCAGGCTTTCAATGATTCCAGTTTTGAATCTTGGAAAATATCATGTAAAGGTCGAGCTCTTTTCTCCATACCTTTTATTATGGTGTTGGCTGAACTCGAGGGTGCATGATGAGGGATATTGCAAGCCAAGAGTTTAGGTATTATAGGAGTATCAACCTTTGCGTTGGTCATGTGATGACTAATAGCAGTAAAGCTAAAAAAATTTATTTCTTGAACGAAAAGTCATTATTCCAGTCTTTATGTTGAAAAGCGCAGTAGTAGTGCGCAAGAAGTTTCTTCCAAATATGAGAGGGTTTAAAATATCTTCATCCATATCAACTATCAAGAAGTCGCATGGGATGAAAATATCACTAGTTTGTACATGTAAGTTAACTAAGATGCCAATAGTTGGTTTTATAGTGTTATTGGCCAACTTAATTTTCATGTTGGAAGGTTTCATTCCATCCAAGCCTATTTTCTCTAGTAGAGAGAGGGGCATTATGCTCACTCCCGAACCAAGGCCATAAACGCCTTGCAATATGCCCAAACTCTCGATTAGAGCGGGAACGATGAAACTACCCAACTGCTCAACTTTATGCTACAAAGCTCGATTAAGGAATGGTAAAGGGGGTGTATAGACCTTAACTGGAGCCTTTTGAGTGACTATTTCACAAACAACCTTGCCTTTATTGTCATTAATGGAAATTCCTTCCACCATAACAGTAAAAGGCACTTCGCTAACTATGGAAACAGATATTACGTGCTCCATAGGATTAAACACAGTTTGCCCCGGAAATTCATTTCGAGAACTAGATGTGGAGCTAGCAACATGTTGAGCAATTTGACAGTGTTGAGACTCAATCATTTTATTGTGAGTTTGAATTTCCAGAATAGAGGTAGCAAGGTCACCTACCCTCCTGTCATTATCGGCGTTAGCTTTAAGTTGTTGGTTCATAAATGACTCCAACATATGTTCTAACCCTGATTTTTGAGGAAGAGGAGAGGGGAGGGGGGTAAGGAGGTCTAGGTTGAGGAGGCACCCCTTCAATATAATTGGGAGGCTGATATAGGCCGGGTTGTTGCTGTGGAGGTAGCCGTTGAAAGTTTGATTGAGGACCACCTCCCTTATTAAAATTTGAATTAGGTTGGGGGTTCCAACCTTGATTATATAGCCTTCATGTGTGGAAACACAGTAAAAAGACGTGTGGTCATTACCTCACCACGTTTCACAAGACAGTACTTGTGAAGGAGTACTCGAAGAAGCGGTGTGCGCTTTTTCTAGTTTGCTTTGCTAGAGAGTATATATTAGAGTTTAGTACCTGCAAATCATTAGCGGAGCTCTTTCTTACTTAAAGCCTTTTATCGGATTGCTAAGAAGAATTTTGGGCAACCTTCTCGATAGCTACTTGAACTTTGTTCAAAGGTAGCCTTTTTAATTGGCCTCCAAACCCGGCATCTAGTTTCGCCCTTGAGCTAGGAAGAATACTATCATAGAAACTCATGAATACCAACCATTCACAGAAGCCATGGTGAGGGCAAGAGCAGAGGATATCCTTAAAGAGTTCCCATGCCTCTCCCAAAGCTTCATCATTGTTTTTTGAGAAATTTGAGACCTTTCGCCTAAGATTCGAGGTTTTCTCAGGATGACAATATTTTTACAAGAATGCCTTGGTAACATCGTCCCATGTTTTTAGTGATCCCTCAGGTAATGATCGTACCAAAAATTTAGCTTTGTCCCATAATGAAAAGTGAAACATATTCATCTGCATGAACTCCGGGGTAACATTGTTTTGTTTCACCATGGAACAAAGTTCTCAGAAGTTATCCAATTACACAAAGGGGCATTCTATTGGGCTTCCTCCAAATTGAGTGTCCTTGATCATGCGGATAAATTTAGGGCTGAATTCATCATTATTTGCTGTCGTAGCGGCTAATGAAATCCTACTATGTAAGTCGAACGCCTCAGGGTGGCCAAAGTCCCTGTGAGGCTTTCGTGGTATCGTTTTCTTAGACAAATCTGAACACTCAGATATAGAATCGGATTTAAATAAGTTTCCTCCTTCTAGAAGTTCACCCGTTTCGTGAACAAGTCTTTGTAAACCATGTAAATATATTTCGATTTTCAGAATAAATGGCGTGGTAGGAGTTACTTGTGATCAGCGTAGTATACAATGCTAGAACAAGAAGCTAGAAATGACAAATATGCAAATATCAAGTACATAAGGACGAAAGATGGAATTCTGAAAAAAAAAATCTCACAAATAGAAAAATACTTAATGAAAAATCGCTTTATCCCCGGCAACGGCGCCAAAATTTGGTAGCCTATCAAAGTGGCTACCAAATATAAACCACACAAGTCTCACTAAGCTACTAGTAAGGGGAAGTAAGTATCGAATCCCACGAGATAAAGGTTTTTACTCTAAGGCGGTTTAATGTGAAAGTTGAAGTCGATTTTGCTTTAGAAGTATGATTGTCACTAGCTCGATTTTATTTTAACTTGATACCAAGATTAAAGACGACTATGGTAAGGGATACACCGCCCAGTTCCTAAATGAAGGCGAGGAACCCTAGGTCAAGCCAAACATAGAGGAGAATGTCAAGGGGAAGTCGTTCTAAGAGTCATTTCTACTTTCTCGAGCTAGCATGACGAGCGGAACTATGAACACGACCTATTCTCTCCTAAGCACCTTTTCACAAAGACTAGTAATGCCCCTTAACTTAAACACCTATTTTCATGGTTTTCAAATTAAACAAACATGGGGAGTCTTCACTCAACTTCATCTCTCGATCCTTAGTTGAAGAGCCTAAGACGACATCTATGGAAGCAAATCATAGACTACGTGATTTGTAACCCCATGTAACGACTCTAGTAACCCCCAAGCTCGGTTTTTACTAAGAACCTACTTAAATTATGAAGGTAGTGAGGGTTTCACTGACACCCTAGTGCTAAAACTACTCACTACACATTTTACTATTTAAACACATATTTTTATTCATGATTAAAAGTTATAGCAAAGAAATATGTTATGACAATGGATTATAAACTAAACAAAACAAACATATCATAAGGAAGAAGCTTTTTTTATTTATTAACTTTATTGCAAAGAAGTAAGTTATGTAAGTGATTTAGACAAACTACAAAAGCAATAGAGAAATAAAATTAAAGACAAGGTTTAATCTTGACAAGAAACTAAAACAAAAGGCAATAGAAAATAAGAACAAGGACAAGATTAACTTGAGAAGAAATTAAGAACATTAAACAGTGGAAACTAAGAACAAGGACAATTTTAACATGAGAAGAAAGTAAGAACAAAAAAAAAAGGAAGTTAAGAACAAGGATAAGATTAACTTGAGAAGAATTATGAAATAAAACTAGAAGATAAAGAAAGATAGTTACAAAAGTATAAAAATTTAAGTGGAAATTCAAGAAGAGTTTAGAGTTTACTATGAAGCTTGAATTATATAACTTTGATGCTTATTCCAATGATGCGCAAGTTACAATGATGATCAACAAAGAATTTCCCCCCTTTCTCACCTCCATACATCGCGCAACTCTCATCTTTATGGCCCATTCTACCACATCGGAAGCAAATTGTACTCATAAATTAAGAGTCGTATAATCTGAAAATATCATACTGATGTTTATAATCATAAGACTTTTAAAATATATATTATAGCCGATCCATCAGTATGATATTTTCAGATTATACGACTCTCAATTTATGAGGACATATACACGATTCTTGCGAATCTGCTNAACGGCGCCAAAATTTGGTAGCCTATCAAAGTGGCTACCAAATATAAACCACACAAGTCTCACTAAGCTACTAGTAAGGGGAAGTAAGTATCGAATCCCACGAGATAAAGGTTTTTACTCTAAGGCGGTTTAATGTGAAAGTTGAAGTCGATTTTGCTTTAGAAGTATGATTGTCACTAGCTCGATTTTATTTTAACTTGATACCAAGATTAAAGACGACTATGGTAAGGGATACACCGCCCAGTTCCTAAATGAAGGCGAGGAACCCTAGGTCAAGCCAAACATAGAGGAGAATGTCAAGGGGAAGTCGTTCTAAGAGTCATTTCTACTTTCTCGAGCTAGCATGACGAGCGGAACTATGAACACGACCTATTCTCTCCTAAGCACCTTTTCACAAAGACTAGTAATGCCCCTTAACTTAAACACCTATTTTCATGGTTTTCAAATTAAACAAACATGGGGAGTCTTCACTCAACTTCATCTCTCGATCCTTAGTTGAAGAGCCTAAGACGACATCTATGGAAGCAAATCATAGACTACGTGATTTGTAACCCCATGTAACGACTCTAGTAACCCCCAAGCTCGGTTTTTACTAAGAACCTACTTAAATTATGAAGGTAGTGAGGGTTTCACTGACACCCTAGTGCTAAAACTACTCACTACACATTTTACTATTTAAACACATATTTTTATTCATGATTAAAAGTTATAGCAAAGAAATATGTTATGACAATGGATTATAAACTAAACAAAACAAACATATCATAAGGAAGAAGCTTTTTTTATTTATTAACTTTATTGCAAAGAAGTAAGTTATGTAAGTGATTTAGACAAACTACAAAAGCAATAGAGAAATAAAATTAAAGACAAGGTTTAATCTTGACAAGAAACTAAAACAAAAGGCAATAGAAAATAAGAACAAGGACAAGATTAACTTGAGAAGAAATTAAGAACATTAAACAGTGGAAACTAAGAACAAGGACAATTTTAACATGAGAAGAAAGTAAGAACAAAAAAAAAAGGAAGTTAAGAACAAGGATAAGATTAACTTGAGAAGAATTATGAAATAAAACTAGAAGATAAAGAAAGATAGTTACAAAAGTATAAAAATTTAAGTGGAAATTCAAGAAGAGTTTAGAGTTTACTATGAAGCTTGAATTATATAACTTTGATGCTTATTCCAATGATGCGCAAGTTACAATGATGATCAACAAAGAATTTCCCCCCTTTCTCACCTCCATACATCGCGCAACTCTCATCTTTATGGCCCATTCTACCACATCGGAAGCAAATTGTACTCATAAATTAAGAGTCGTATAATCTGAAAATATCATACTGATGTTTATAATCATAAGACTTTTAAAATATATATTATAGCCGATCCATCAGTATGATATTTTCAGATTATACGACTCTCAATTTATGAGGACATATACACGATTCTTGCGAATCTGCTCTGATCGTCTTACGACTAAGATTACAGATTTCAGATTAAACTACCATGATTCATACGAATCTTAGAAATTCATGATAAGAATGGCATCAATTCCAGTAGACACAATGTATAAGGCATTTTTTAAACCAAGAACATGAAACCAAGAGCATAAACCAATTAACTATGAATGGATGATGAAACTAAGAACATGAACCCAAGAACCTTAAATAACAAACTTTGAATTGAAATAAAAGAGATTGAATTACAACTAGTTTGAATTATTAAATAACTAAGCCACTAATGATCTATGAATACAAGATTAATCTAGTGAGAATTTAATAGTTCTAATTATCTTTTTCTAATGCCTAACTATATCAAACTATATAATTTAACAGCTGAAAACCGAAATATATACTAAAGTTAAGAACCCAAGAAAGTGGCCAACTGGAAGAAGAGAAAATCAACTTCATCAGAACAAAAGACACCGGGCGTTGGGCAACAGTAGCGGGCACTACTATAACCTTGCAGCCACTAGCCCTGAAATCACATCCTTCTTCATTTGAGGCAGTAGCATTTTTCGTATTTCTTCAAATCTTTGAATGTTTAAGCAAATCCTCAAGCTCCCACGTTGCCAGGCCAAGCTAGCGATATCGGTAGCCGAGCTTGCAATATTTACTAGAACTTAAAACAAAGATGGGAGGACCTTGACCAAAAGTGAATGCTTCGATCAAACCGACCCAAATCACCATAAGACAAATCACTCTTCCAAATTCATGTAAAGTCACAATTTCCGCATCAACCGGAAAATCCTACAAAAATGTGATATAACACGAAATAGCATAATATAGGGAGTAATAAGCTAAAATAGGCGGGAAAGGGAACTTAGAAGGATAAATAGGAAAATAGGGAAAAATTAAGATAAAGGAATAGAAAACTAGCAAAACTAACCAATGAAACTAAGGAAAACAAAGACAAATTATTGCTACATCAACTTGATTCTTTGATTACTTTGAGGTATTCTCAACTCGACATTAATCTTATGCATACTACAATTGGATTTTGGAACACAAATACTTATAGTTTCATATATCGTGAGAGAGAAATCACTCCATTGCCTGAAGATTGAGTGGTATAACTGGATTGTCTTGTGATGGTTTACCATGCCTTCCTAATACCAAGGATTACTTATGTTATCCCTTTGAACGTTATTTTGATCTCGATCCCGTGTCATGGGAAAATAGTTCATGGCAAGGAAATTGTTCTAGTATCATTAATTGAGCACTTTAGAACTGCCAAAATAGCACATAAAAGATATAGATGGCAAGCTTTGTTAATTTGTGTATTTGCTAAATTTCTCTTCAGGAACAATAATTCCTCAGTTGGTCATGCTGCCTTGGTTACTATTGTTGAGAAATTTGAGAAAGGTAGAACTCGCATGCCCCTATGTACTGGTGAACTGTTTCTGACCCTTGATCCCTTGAAAAGGGATTCTGATGCTCCATTAGCTGGTTGTCCTTTGCTCCTCTAGCTAAATATTTAAATTTCATTATTTGAATATTTAATCATGACTTAGTTGCATTCATATTTGTAACAATAAATAGGTCTTTTAATGCTAAAACTTATGTGAAATTATTTTAAACATTAAATAAGTCATGAAAATATTTGAAATTAAATTCTTGCATGCAAATAATTAATGGAAATATTCAATGATGCATGTGAGACGTGATCATTGTTTTATTGAATATTTTTATTTCAAATATTAAATAGGTCATGAAATATTAAAACACGTGATGATTGAATATTTTCATTGCAAATATTAAATAGTTCATAAAATATTTGAAATATATAGCTAATATTGACACATGATGATTGAATATTTTTATTTCAAATATTTACTAGTTCATAAAATATTTGAAATATTCAATACATAGTTAATTATGACTCGTGACGATTGAATATTTTTATTTCAAATGTTATATAGGTCATTAAATATTTGATATGTGCAATTAATCATGGTGATTAAAAATTTTTATTTCAAATATAAAATGGGTCATAAAACATTTGAAATATTCATAATATCTTGGTGTGCTAATCATTTCTATTTCTGACAAGTGTGACTTATGGATTGTATTAATTTAATGGAGCCTCCTTCTAATATTCTCACATATAGTTTGAGGAATTTATATGGGTGGAGAAGATGTTATCATCATTCTACCATGCATGAAAGGATGCTTACTCTTGCTGATAGGAAGATTCGCATTGGATGGATGGTCTTATGGTGGAAAAACAAGACCATGATCTATCCTGAAGATACCCCATACATTCGCGTGGCTGGTTTGACATTATTGACGATTTATTGCCCTTCTAGAGTGATGAGGCAGTTTGGCAAGCAACAGTTGATTCCAGACCATGACACAGTAAAGCTCGATGATAACCCTGTGTTGCTGGGCATTGTGAACAACTGGGAGAAGAGTGGGGAGAGGCGTACGAGGATTGTTGTGACTCCACTTCTAGAACGCTATGAGCAGGTATGAAAACATTATTTGATTTGGATGCAAGCAGAATCTATGTCCATTCGTGCAAAGGCTCGTAAAGCTAAGAGAAAGATCATGTATATACTAAGGAGAGAGTAGAGGAGAAACCCAATATTACCTCTATTAAAGACAGGCTCAGACCCAAGAAAGTGCCTGTTTGGGAGAGACTCGAGAGATTACCTCCATTGAAGATGCATGACACTGCTCCTAGAAGGAAAAGGCCAAGATAAGAGAAGGAGGCCAAGGTAAAGGGGAAAGGAAAAGAGTAAGAGGTCCCAAGAAAGAAGAAGTGGGTACCGAAGAAGCAACCTGAAGTAGGAGAGAGTTCAAAGACCAGGAAAGACAAAGAAGAAGATTAAACAAAGTTCATGTTTATTTTGGCAAATGATATAACATTAAATAAATAATGAATTTTTACATTCATTGGAATAAACAAAGTTCATGTTTATTTTGGTAGGCAATTAAAGTATTGTAGATGAGAGAGATTTCGTTTTGTTAAAAATGGGCCGAACCACAGGTTGAGGCTACCAATGTATCCTTTTGGAATCACACCAAATGTAGTTCCAATAACTCCATGAGCATGATTTAGACATAATATTTCTGGAGTTGATCCAAATTGGTATGGTTATAAAAGTCGTCACCATTCATGTTCAGTAGTTCAACTGCAACTCCATGTAGTATTTTCTTAAAGAATTGGGCCTGACCTAGTTCGTGCGAAATTCTCCCCTAGGATCCATAACGGTCTTCCATAATGCATTGAGAACCAAGTCACCTTCTTTGACATGTTTATTGAAATGCCTCCCAATTCTTTTTTGCTAGACTTGTACATGGCTTAAGCTTTGAAACACTTTTCATCTAAAAGGACCAAGGCATTATATCTTGCCCGTATCCATTTAGCTTCAGGAAGTTTACATTCTAATATTATTCTCAATGAAGCAATCGCAAGTTCAATCGGTTCTACTACTTCCATCTCGTACTCCAAAGAGATAGGTGTTGATCCACTAGAGGTTATGATGGATGTCAGGTACCCCCATAAGGCAATGGGTAGTTTGAGTGGCAAGTCTTTGTAAGTCTTTAGAAAGGATGACCTTCATGTTTATATTCGCTGCTTCAACCGCTCCGTTGGTTTAAGGGCGATACCAAGATGATTTATGTTGCTGAATTTTATGTTTATGAGCAGTCCCTCACATTGACCCTAAAAATGAGTTCCATTATCACTGATGGTCTCACGCAGGAGCCCATATTGACATACTATATTGGTTTCAAAGAATTGTGCTACTTACTTGGCTTGCAACACACGATATGAAGCGGCTTCTACCCATTTGGTGAAGTAATCAATTGCCACTAATGTAAATTCATGGCCTCTGAACAGGCTATCGCACACCTCTCAAAAATAACCGAACAACACTAACTAATATAGCTAGGGAAGTTGGGATCGAATCCTTAGGGAGGCTATTAAACTCTACTAATTCTAAAAAGCCTAAAATGTTTAAGGGGCCTTGGTGGAAATTTCGGGAAATGATTACTAAAACTAAGAAGACTAAACTGAAACTAAGGAAATGACGGGAAATTATTAATTAAACTCTTATAATGGAAACCTAGGGCTATCAGTTCACTATGATCAATCAACAAAGTCAATTAACGCTCACTAATCAATTCATTGGCATTCATTGAACTAGGGCTCACTAATTCTCTTGAACTTAGACTCCCTCAAAACTCCTTTACCGGCTTTCGCTCGCATAAATTCGTTTTTGCCTATTATTCAGTGGTCTAATTGTGGTAATCTTACCTCTCGGCCTCGATTTTGACAATAACCTAACTTACAACTAAATCTAGCAACAATCTAATTACAATCGATAGAATTCAATAATAAGAATTCAATTTAAAGCCAAGAACTAATTAAAGAACATAATTTAAACTCATACCATGATCATAGATCCCCTAACCCTAGAGAAAAAAGGACTACTCACACATAATTAAGGGAACAACAACAAAATCAAAATTAAATAACATGATCATGAACAAAGAACTAATTAAAACTAGAATTGAAACTAAATTAATTACTAATAAAACTAAATTAAGAATCAAAATAGCAAAACTAATTAATCTAAACTAAAAACTAAGAAACTAAAGAGATTCATGAAATTAAAGGAATTGAAAACCATAAGGAAAGAGATTACCAAACTAATGATGAAATTGCATTAATTCAAAGCTTGAATTAATGAACAAAGTGATCAATCATAAAATTCTAGAGAGAATAATGGTTTTCGGATTCCTAGGTCTAAAAATATCATAACAACTAGTTAGGGTCGTGCCCCCTTTACATAGAGTATATATAGTATTTAGGTTTTATTAAAATAAAACCCACGAAGCAAAATCGCGAAAAAAAGCCGAACGAATCAAAATCCAAGATACTTGCACAGCACAGAACAAACCCAGTTTGTTCCCTGCGCCCGCATGATGAATAAGGAGCAAGTTCTGATACTTCTGACCTATGTTGCGCTTGCATAAGTCAAAGTGGCTTTTAAGCTATGCGCCCGTATAAGCCATAATGAACCATAATTTGACGATCTTGCTTGAATTCTTTGTTCGATTCTTCGAATCTCATTCGTGACTAGGCACGCATCCCGAGGCAAGTACTTTTTGACTCATTTTAGCTTCCAATGACTTCATAGCTCTCTATTATTCTCCTGTAACATATAAACAGAACCGAAAACCACGTGTAATAATCGAAAGAGTATAAAATAACCGAAAAAGGTTCTAAAAGTCAACTAAAGATGCTAAATTTGATCCCAAACATAACATAACATCGAAAGACGATATTTAGTTTAAACAAAGCCACAAAATTAACTATTTAGCAGAAGAATCAACCGAAAATGAGGGAAAAACTTAACATAAAGCACGTATATCAAATTCCCCCAAACCGAACCTTTGCTCGTACCGAGCAAAACACAACAAAATTGACCACACCCCATAAAAACAAAATAAGCATCATAACTTATGAGAACATTCAAAGACACATGGATCAAAGCCAGCCAATCAAGCACCCAATTACTGTCCTTCCTAAATACGGGTCAAAGAAAACCAACCAAGCAAGTTTAATGAATCGATGACTAGTGTAGCTCACGGGTTGTCACTCCACATAATTAATGATGAGCTTATAACAATGAAGCTCTAATCCTCACCTCCCAACAAAATATGGAATTCAATGCAAAATGTGTTTAAAAGCAATTTTAAGAACCCAAAACTCACATATCACACCTCATGCAAGTGTTTAAGGGTATCCACTCATCTTAAATGTCGACTCGGAATGCAATTAATACTCTATGACCTTGACAAAGGATTCACTTCACAATAACCATAGCATGTGAACGAAGATCAAAAAGGACTTGTAATGTGGCTAGGGTGATGGGTAGGATAAAAATTTGTGATAATGTGGTGGAATGCGGGGTATACGCATATAAAATCGAGGAAAATCATCAACATTCTCTAACATCCAATTCAACCATAACTAACCGAACTTTTCTTCATTTTTCACATCAACACCATACTTCTCATAATTCAATCATCATCCACTACTTCACAAACTTTAAACTTCTTTCTTTTTATTTCATCTTTTTTTTCAACTTTATTATGCTTTCATAAATTTTTTTTTTCACTTTATTTTTCATGCATAATAAAACATAGTTTCACGATTCTTAATGATTTGTTTTTGCTTAAAATTCAATAAATAATAAACATAATCATCACACATACAAACTAGGCCATAAATAAAATATGACTTTTTAATTAACTACAATAGCCTAGACATTGGTAGGCAGAGCCTTACATGCGAACTTTATAATTTAACTTTCAACAATAACATTTCCACTATTTCACCATCAATCCATAACACCCTTCAAAAGTCTATTTTAACAACATCACAGCTACTTCAACTCCCCCAAACTAAGTTTGGGCATATAATGCATTATGTAGCAAGGCTAATAGGCTTGTAATGTGGCTAAAATACAAATGAAAGGGATAAAAGCTCAAAACATGGGATCAAGGGAAAATTTAAATGTGGGAAATGAAACTCGAAAGCTCAAAAGAGGATATGGGAGTCTTTTATCATGTGCAGTATACACAAAATCCACAGTTAAAGTTACCAGAATCCAATGTCAAACCCAAGATGATAATCGCACCAGTAACTAAGCACACATGAAAGGAAAATATGAATGAATTTATATTCAAAAGTGGCTCAAATCCTCCCGTTAACACAGTTCAAGTCCAAGACCCAAGCAAGGTTGAGAAGAGTTGACCAATAAAAGGAAATCAAGCAATCAAATTGAAGTCATAGCCAACAAATCACACATGTGGATCCATCCGCAGTCAAGAGTGATAAAATTTCCAAAATAAGCACAAGGGGTACAAAAGTAGTCAATTCCAACAATAAAACTCGACCGGGACACAAATAATCCATTAAGCCAATTCTCTCTAAAATTAAACCTAAGAAACCAGTACAATCTTTTTGGTCACATGTAAACTCCCATTCCTAATGAATGGTACAAACCGTGCAACATTCCTAAGAAAGCAATAAAACTAAACTAAGAAAGCAATAAATAACTAAAATAGGAAAGCAATAAAATACTTACCTCCCCCAAGCCGAACTTAGCAATGTCCTCATTGCTAGAGGGAGAAAGAAACTACTAACCTACAGGTTGCCTCCCGCAAAGTGCTTGTTTAAGGTCATTAGCTTGACCATAATTACCTTAGAACTCAAGGTGGATCAAAGAGTGAACGTGAGCCCCATGTATTTAAACACCCAAACCAATTTGGGGTTATTGTCTGTTCAAATACCCCATGTGTTATTGCTTTAATACTATGTGGTGGGTTTGGGTAGGAAGTTTCGGCATGTAGGATATACTTTATTTCTGTTCTTTCATGCATTAAAGTTCATGTTATAAGGTCTTGCTTATGTGAATAGTTATGTGTAAAGAAAATTGTATGTTAGCCACAAAACCCCTTTTGTAGAACTGCTAGTTTGTTTTGTTTTGGGATGGATGGAGCATTAGTCTTATGTTTTGTGCAGGATGTCATATAGTATGCCTAGCAAAGATACTCAAATAGGAACCTTGGGGAAGAAAGACTACGAAAGTCTACCCCATTATGTCTGGAAAATACGGTTTTACTGTTGGTAAATGAGTACTGTGTTAAAGTTGCCACAATGGGATCAGCCCGACCATGTATGAGCCCTGATTGTTAAGTGCTTGCCCGACCGTTCGCCCTACAAGAAATCAAGGCAAATTTTAGCGATTTCGACTTTGCTGGAGGACTTCCGAACTATTCTAAATATAAGTATGTAGTGGTCCAATGGGGTCGTGATTGGAGATTCTTGGAGGGGTACATTGCTATGAAAGAGAAGGAGTATCAGGAAATGAATGCAATTGATGAGGCCCCGCCCACACCAAGCCCATAAGATAGTCAAGGAAGTGAAGACATGATGGTGAACGAGACTACTACTAGTTCAAGGACTGATGAGTCAAGGGATAGTTCATGTTATGAAATCGGGAACCCAGACCCAGTAATTCTAGAGTATGTTGATTTGGTAACCGATTATGAAGAAGGTGAAGAAGAATTAGATCCTGAGGAAGAAATGGAAGAAGAAGAAGAAATGGATGTTGACACTAAAGATGATCCGAAATTCATACCAAAGAAATATGTGATGTCAAGGGACAACAAAGACGATGTTAACGTTTAGAGACTTTGTTTAGATATGATTTAGTTAATATGGTTTAGTGTTTCTGATGCTTAGAAGGTTGAACAATTTAGATTATTGTTTACATTAGTTTGGATAAGTGGCAGTGAGCCATAAGAAATGATAAGAGGAGTTAAGTAATAAATTTCTTTTATGAAATAAAGCCTCAAGTAGAATAGAACCAAGGGGATTATTTTTATTTCTTATGTGCTTTATTTTTATTTTAATGGTTGTGTAAACAATCAAAATAAAGTGAATCATTCGCTCTAAAAGAATGAAACTTCTTTTATGAGACGAAATGAGAAAGTGTTTCATGATTTAAGTTTACGTTGTTCTAACTTGTAGTTAGACATAATTTAATATAAAGGTCTTTTCCTCTACAGGAGAAATATAATGGTCGAACGTAACAACAGTCAGCTATATGAAGTAGTGAGGCAATTAGCTACTATAGCTGAACAGTTAGCTGCTAGAAGAAATGGAAATGGTAGTGACCCTGTTGGGGAATTTTTGAAGAAGATTTCTCAAAGTAAGCCACCCACTTACTAAGGAGAGCACAATCCAACTATTCTAGAGGGATGGTTGAGAGAGTTTAATAAGTTGTTTGGGGCAGTTGAGTGTCCAGAGGAGCTTAAGGTGAACCATGCTATTTACTATCTGAGAGGAGAACCTGATCTATGGTGGTCACAAAATGAGGCTGTGATAAGGGCTTTACCAGGATTTAATTGGGATATGTTTCAGGAGCAAATCCATAACAAGTTTTACCCTGTGTTTCTCCAGACACAGAAGGCCGAGGAGTTTCTACAGCTTAAGATGGGAAGTATGTCTATCACTGAGTACTACTATAAGTTTATAGAATTGTCTAGGTTTGCTCCTGAGGCTGTAGAACTGAGAGGTTGAAGGCTAGTCGTTTTAAGAGAGGGTTACCCTTAGACCTTCAGTCACAATTAGCTTGACAGATCATTGAATCCTTGGATGAGTTATATAGTAGAGCTGCACACCTGTATGTCATAGACCAAAAGAAAAAGGAGGTACAAAAGGAAGGTGAGACGAGGGAGAAAAGTAAGGTGAGACGAGGGAGAAAAGGAAGGATGGTGGAGGAAACTTCAATCAATAGGGAAGTCATGGTGGATTTAAGAAACCTCGTTTCAACAACTACTTTCAGGGTAATAGGGGAAACTTTAGGAAGCCTGCTTCTGGAAATAGGAATAGATATCAGATGGCTAGTTAAGGAGGGCGTGTGTAATATTGCAAGAAGTGTCCTAACAATCACCCAGGAAAGGACTGTGCAGGAAACCCAGTCACATGTCGGTTGTGTAACAAACTTGGAGACCGTGAGTATGAGTGCTTCTCTAAGAACAAAGGAAAGGAGGGACTAAATTCTCAATGTAGGGGGAATTCAGCTGGGGGACAACAAAAGGGTTTTCAAGGAAATATGGGAGGATAGGTGACACCTCAAGCCAGAAATAGGAATGGGGTTAGGAATGGAGGAGGATAGACCAAGACGATAAATAGTGGCAAGCTGAATGTTACGGCTCGAAGTGAAGCTAATGGTAATAAGGATGTGATTACTGGTACTTTTTATATTCACTCTCTTCTTGTTAAAGTTTTGTTTGATTCTGGTACAACGTAATCTTTTGTATCCACTAAGCTTCTAGAAAAGTTAAAGCATGTGTTGGGAAAAGTAGATGCAATAGATATGTCAATAGTGTTACCTTCAAGATAAGAAGTGCAATGTTCAAAGAGATTTCAAGATGTTCCTATTGAGATTGAGGTAGTGGAGTTTAAGGCTAACCTAATCGAGTTTGATTTAGGTGACTTAAAATTGATCCTAAGGATGGATTGGTCGAGTAAACATAAGGTTGAGATTTTATGTGAACCACAGAAGATCTCGTTGATGAATAAGGGTAAGAAGGTGAGCTATTGGAGGGTAAGAAGACCAAAACACAACAAAATAGTGTCAACAACAAGGTTTGCAAGGTTTCTGAAGAGAGGTTTTCCCATTTACCTTTGTAGCGTGAGAGATGTTGATCATGTAGAAACTGCTAAGCCCGAGGATATTGAGGTAGTAAGGGACTTTCTTGATGTATTTCCGGAAAAGATTCTGGGGATGCCACCTAAACGAGAAATTGATTTTACTAAAGACTTAGTCCCAGGAACAACACCAATTTCCAAAGCACCCTATAGGATGGCACCTGTAGAAATGAGTGAGTTGAAGGAGCAGTTGCAAGATTTGTTGGAAAAATGTTACATTAGGCCTAGTGCTTCACCTTGGGGAGCACCAGTACTGTTTGTGCAGAAGAAAGAAGGGAGTTTGAGGTTATATATTAACTATAGGGAGCTGAATAAGGTGACAATCAAAATAAGTATCCTTTACCGAGGATTAATGACTTGTTTGATCAATTAAAAGGAGCTAATGTGTTTTCAAAGATTGATTTGAGATCAGGATACCATCAATTGAGAATTGCTTAAGAGGACATACCAAAAACGACTTTTCGTACAAGATATGGGCACTATGAGTTCACTGTTATGCCTTTTGGGTTATCCAATGCGCCAACAATTTTCATGGATCTAATGAATAGGATTTTCCAACGGTTTTTGGAGAACTTTGTGGTTATTTATATTGATGACATCTTGGTGTACTCTAAGAGTAAAGAAGAACATGTGGAACATGATGTAAGTTCAAGCACCAATGACATTGACAATATTAATTATATAAGTGCAACCATCAGTGACATTTACAAGATTGACAGTGGTGCAATCAACTTCGAAGGTGGTGATTTCAATGGTAAAGATGCAACCATAGGTGAATTAGTTGCATATGGATATATAAGCCGTATGGGTGCATCAAGGGTAGGGATTTGTGTGTGCATGGTTACATATATCTAAAGGGTAGGGATTCTTGATCATCATAATTATGAATACATGGAGGATAAGTTCTTGAAGGTTTCTTGATTAAAAGATTGGATCTTGAAGCATTTCTTGATGTTTCTTAAAGAATCTTGAAAATTGCGCAAATTGATGAAGGTTTCTTGGGCGTGTTTTTGACGATTTTTTTCAAGATCTTGGGCACCAAGTATTGGTGTGATTTTTGGCTTAAATCCTGATGATTATCTTGTTAATTAATTATTTAGTTAAGTTGTTAGGATATTTTCTTGATTAGATAAATTGTTACAGTTTGTTAGGCAAGATAAGATCAAGATGCAGTGATAAGGTGGCGTACTTATCTTGTTGTGTGTGTATTTTTGTGAGAGACGAATTTCTTTGTTTTGTGCGTGTGTTTTGTTGTGTTTAGCTAGGGTTTTTGTTGATGATTATTCCTATAAATATTCTCAACATTAGTTTGTAAATTAATTAAGTTTGAATTGAAAATAAAAAGTTCGTTTGTTTTCTTGAAACAAATTCCGAAATTTTTAAGAGTTGGTGGCTTTCCCTTTATACCCTTGTGAAGATTAATTAGTGGCTTTGAGGATGCTTAAGTTTTAATCAAAGACTAATTGATCAACCTAAATTTAAGAATTTTGGTGGTTTGGCCTTTAGAAGTTCGAAAATTTAGTCTATCCTTGTGGGTTTTCCAAATCATAAGAAAATTCACATCAAATTTGGTGCTCTCGTTGAGAGAACGTTTAATCTCAAGTGCTTGTGAATCTATCAATCACTTTGACCAACATTACTATGGAGGGTGGAGGTGAAGAAGTTCCTGCAAATTTTCAAAGGGGATTGTCCTTAGAGCAAGCTAAGGAAATCAGAAGAGACAATGAAATCAAAGAGTTACGAACCAAGCTAGAAGAGGTGATGAATTTCGTGTCAGGAAAATCGAAAAATAGCAAAAAGGGCCACGAAATTGAGGAGTTTGATTCGAGCTCTAGTGATAAAAATTCAGGCAGAAGTGCATGCAAGCCTAGGCGGCCATGACTCATTGAGACATATCAATAGTCAACAAAAGCTTAATGCTAGACATGCTAAGTGGGTGGAGTTTCTTCAATCTTTCAACTTTGTTGCGAAATACAAGGCTGGCAAGGCTAATGCAGTTGCGGATGCACTTTCTAGAAAACACAATTTGATAGCAATGGTTGATTCAAGAGTGTTGGGATTCGAAATCATAAAGGAGTACTATGACCAAGATAGGGATTTTGGTGACATATATAAGCAATGCACGGAAGAAGGAATTGGTCATTACAACTTGGTTGATGGTTTTCTATTCAAAAACAACAAGCTTTGTATCCCTAAGTGTGCTATAATGGAGTTGTTCGCTCGTGAAGCTCATGGAGGGGGCCTTACAGGACACTTTGGCATCAACAAAACAATTGAGTTGTTGCAAGAACACTTCTACTAGCCAAAGATGGTGGGAGATGTGCACCCGATTCTAGCTCGTTGTGGTACTTGTCAACGATCAAAAAGCACGTTTCATAAAGGATTATAGACTCCACTACCTGTTCCAGAAAGGCCTTGGGAAGATGTGAGCATGGACTTTATTGTTGCTTTGCCAAGAACACGAAGGGGCAAGGATTCAATCATGGTTGTGGTTGATAGGTTTTCAAAGATGGCGCACTTTATTGATTGTCACAAAACTGAGGATGCTATAGGTGTGGCTTCTTTATATTTTAGAGAGGTTGTTCGTTTGCATGGGGTTCCTAAAACCATTGTTTCTGATCGTGATAGCAAGTTTCTTAGTTACTTTTGAAAGGGCTTATGGAAATTGATTGGCACGAAGTTGTTGTTCAGCACTTCTCATCATCCACAAACCACTAGTGGAACATTAGTGGAAAAATGTCCAATAGTAACGCCCTATTAGTATAGTTTCTAAAAAAAGGATACTAATAGGCCTACTTTAGCATCATTTTAGCAAAAAACGATAGTAATAGAAACCTATTAGTATCGTTGTTAATACAAACGATGCTAATATTTCCATATTAGTATCGTTTGTCTTAAAAACGATGCTAATATGTCCACTATTAGTATCATTTTTAATACAAACGATACTAATGCTGATGTTTTTAAAGAAGCCAAAACCTTTGATGAACTATTAGTATCGTTTTTCATGAAAAACGATATCAATAATCTATTCCAAAATTCCCTTTTTTTTTTCCCAAAGTTTCAACTTTGTCAATCTCTCATTCTCGATCTATCTCTCATCTTTGTCAATCTCTCATCTCACTCCTCTTTCTCATCTTTGTCTATGGTTTCTTCCATAAAACTAATTTAAGACTCAATACTAGGTTTTATCTTCAATCGTCATCACCATTTTCTCATAAAAAATAAAAACACTTTTTCCAGAAAACTGAGGATCTTGAGGGATTCCAATTGATAAACCGGTTGTATTTATACCTAAATTCACCTTCCTTTTGAGCTTTCAATTGAACCCTCAAATTTTAATTGATATGCAATTCAAATTTGTTAATTTATGATGCTGAAATGAGGAAAAGCGAAGCGAGCAGCAGCGACGAAGGAGGAGGTGGCGGTGAAAGCATAGATCGACTTGCGGCTACTGTAAATCTGGTCGTCGTTCATTTCCCCACTAACATTTGTAATTTTCAATCAAAGGTATAATTCACGGTGCGGTGGAATATGTTTTGTTTAATTGTTTAGTATTTCTTTCACTTGTATTTTTTTGTTTCAATTTTCGAACTTTAACGATTGTTTGGGAGTTTTTGGCTTTGTGTATGGTTGTGGCTTGTTGTTGTTGTGTTTCTTTGGCTGCAGTTTTTCTGTTGTGGCTTGGTGTGCTGGTTAGGTTGCTGTGAGTTTGTTCTTGCAGTTTTGTTTTGCTGCAGTTTTTTGTTGGGAGCTTGTAGCTTTCTGTGTCAGTTTGCAGTTTTTGTTTTCTACTGTTTTTGGCCTATTCCTCACAACTTGCACCTTTTTGTGCTGGCTTATAGACTGGTGTGATGGGTTGTAGGTTAGCCTGTTTGGCTTGTTTAGTTTTTAGTTCTCCGTTGGGCTGCTCTTTGCCTTGTTTCAGTTTGGTGTTTGGGTGGGTGGGTGCCTGCAATTGTGGGGCAGTGTGCTTTGTGGTTTGTGGCTGCTGTGTTGTGGTGGTTGGTTTATGCTGGTATATTTTTGAGCCTGTGCGAAGTTTGTGCTTTGGTGTGGTGGTTTTGCAATGCGGTGGAGGTTCTAGTTGTTGGTTTCAGGGTGTTGTGAATGGCTGTTTTCACAGGTTGCACCTCAGGTTCCTGTTTGCCTGGCTCTGGTCACTTACAATATTAGTATGTTATAGTGTAAAATGCATAATAATGTAGGTAGGTTGCATGGTAAGATGCAGGTTTCCACACCCTGATGCATGTAGCAAAAATTTGTCATATATGTGTAGATGTATGTGTGAAACGGTAGGGGGAGTAATGTGTTAGAATGGGTGGATGAAAAGGAAGGAACGACAATAGTTAGTGTATAGGTAGGTAAGTAGTTAAGAAATAGGTTGTGCATCCTTAAATTGTGGTCCAATAAGCCAATAAGATAGTGATATATAGTAGAATTGAAGTAGTACAGAAGGTTGTTGATATATAGATGATTGCATAACCAGCTTTGTAAGTGACAACCAACATTATATTATTATTATGCACATACATATATATGTATGTAGATGTTCCCAAATAAGTAGGTTAGGTTTGATGGAAAAGTAAGTAAAAAAGAAAGAGAATATATAATAGATAGAACCTGGAATTGGAGTAGTGAAAGAGCTTGCCAGTAAAAGAGAAAATAATGAGAGCAACATCGGCATCACAAAGAATGCTAAGCTCCTCTGCCTTTTTGAATAAACCTCTTCTCCTTTTTGAAAATGTTACTTGTCTTGCTATTGCGTTATCTATTTTCTTGATCTGAATCTTTTCCCTTGCCATTTTATATTTTTTTTTTATATATATGCTATGCTATATACCCCTGGCCACCTTCAAACCCTAAAAATTAAATCACAGAATATTTAATTCTTTCCTTATTGTTTTTGATTTGTTGTTCTTATTTTTATTTCTACCCTTATTGTTTTCGATTCGTTGTTGGTAAACTAATTTAAAAATTTTTAATCATGGCATTGAACTATTACATCCACAACATGACACCATATAAGTATGACATTAAGTACATATCACACGCTCATAACTGTTTAATTAAGTTATATATCGTTGCAAATCTCTGTAAAAAGCTTAGTGCAAGAGAAGAACTCTACTTCCATTGAACTTGTTATGCTACCATTTTATTCTTAAATGTTACTACAATTACAGGTCAATATCGGAAGTGTTGATGAGGCCATAGTCATTGGTGTAGCTCTATCACTGTCATCTTCAGCATTCGTTACAGGTATTTGGCAATCAAATTTTACAAATTTCTTTGGGTCAAGTGGTTCAATTTACCCCTTTCTAATCCTTTTAGTTCTGTACTTCTGTGAAGTGATCCCAATAGAGGCTTATGTGCTAGAATCATTAAATATATATTGATGATTTGTTATATGATAGATTAAGTAACTATTACCTGAATTTTTTGTACAGATAACTAAAACAACTTTTAACGTAAAACATACATTATAAGATGGAAAATAAGTTATGATAGACTTCGTTACTTTAAGTATCTTTATCTTTCACAGTCAGTGAGGGCTATGAGCAGTAAAGGTTGGTTGTGCAAGCTTATTCTAGTTATTAAGGATGCTAGATTTGTACCTCTCTCAAGATTCTGGTTTGATGATAGTCGGGAGCACTTAGTTACCCTTTCACTACACTGAACATACATATTATTAACTTTTTTAGAAAGCTAATTTTAGTAATGTTCTTATAGTGGCTACATTACAGGTCAACTAGCAAGTTACTAATTTCAGTGTCTTTCGATTTGTGGTACTTCCTTTATGTTTCTCTTGTCTCCCTATTTTTTTCCCCTAAAACTTAGTTTAGAAAGTTCACATGATTACAGAACCCAATTTGCATCTATCTACCAATAAATTGTACAAATTCACTTGGTTCCTCTCATGTTACTAATCATATTTTCAATGAATATTTCTAACCAGCATCCTTTCACTTGTTTCTATAGCTTCTTGCTGAGAAGGGAGAGCTACTGACAAGATTTAGCTCAGCTACTTTGGGCATTCTTCTACTACAGGTTAACACCGATATCTGATCAATAATATTTTTTTAATTATAACAATTAAAAAAATTCATGTGATTTTTTTCATAATTGGATTGCTTCTCATGAGATAACTTTCTAGCAAGTAGCAATTGTTTAGATTCTTTCCCATTTTTTGTAAATAAAAATGCGATTTTCCTTAAAAGTAGTACTTGAGCAGTTGAGCCTGCTGCCAGATTAGTAATCCCTATTACATTGTCACCTTATGCCGGATATAGCAGTTGTTCCTCTCTTGGTGGTTCTTCTAGTGCTAGAGGGTTAGGTAAGTGATGCTCTTCTGTAGCTCACAAGTTATTATAAGTTTTAGTGAAATTAGCAAAACAAGATGAGCTAGTAACTTTTCATTGGGTGAAGGGCATGAGATCATGGGATAACGGTTGTGGTACTGTTTCTTATATCTGTAAAGCTACTGGTTATTCTCATCTGCAATTGTATAGTCTTCTTATTGATGAATAATTAGAAGGATGGAATTTTTCATGCTGTGATTTCCACTTGTTCCATTTTCTTTTCCTCTTTGTATTCCTTGGTCTGCTTTCCTCAAGATTTTGATAAAATCCATCTTTATATATGTATTATCTTCTCTTTAATTGTATGGCTGAAAAAACAGAAAATAAGTTCATCGATTAGTAAGGTAGGGTAGGGTACCCTCAAGATTTGTTGAGCATGTTGACATGTTATACTGCTGTATAGCATGAGATAGGTAGGTGAATATATTTGGCTTTGCTCTGACCATGGTTATGTGTGAAACATACAGCAAGGCAAAAGAGTTTGTAAAGGGACTATGAAGATCAGCCCCGCCTATTGCAGGACCTCTTCGTAGCTGGGTTCATTTGGCTTTGCTCTAACCATTGTTCTTATTTATTTTTGCTCATGTTATTGCTATTGAGTTGTTGCTATTAAGGTATTTTGTTTTTGGGTTTCTGCACTTTTATTAGAATTTAGTCTATTATAATTTTGTTATAGATAAGTTAATTTATGCCCCTTTATGATTCATTAATGTCTTTGTAATAGTTTATTATTGTTATTCATCAATGTAATATAGTCTTTGTTATAATAATTTTAATTTTTGGTTACTAGTATTATTATTCCCTTACAATTGTTATTTTTTTTTTTTTTTTTTTTTTGTGTTTTCAAAAATTGCTATTAGTATCGTTTTTTAAAAACAAACGATAGTAATAGCTATTTTTTATATTAAAAAACCCGCTATTAGTATCGTTTTTGTAAAAAAAAGATACTAATAGATTGTCTATTTGTATCGTTTTTTAATAAAAACTTGGCAGAGATCCAAGTCTATTTGTATCGTTTTTTAATAAAAACTTGCCGGAGATCTAAGTCTATTTGTATCGTTTTTTAATAAAAACTTGCCAGAGATCTAAGTCTACGTATGGATTTTATCAAATGTCAAAAGAGACCTGTTGCAGATGCACCATGGGACAGTGTAAGTATGGATTTTATCATTGGTCTACCTAGAACTCAACGAGCCAGAGACTCTATAATGGTAGTAGTGGATCGATTCTCCAAGATGGCACACTTTGTTGCTATGAATAAAACTGCTGACGCACAACATGTTGCTGACTTGTATTTCCGGGAGATTGTAAGATTACATGGAATACCGAGGAGTGTAGTCAGTGACAGGGTTTCGAAGTTCTTAAGTCACTTTTGGAAAAGCCTATGGAAGATGGTTGGTACGAAATTACTCTTTAGTACTTCTCATCATCCACAAACAAATGGTCAGACGGAAGTTACAAACAGAACTCTGGGTACATTGTTGCGTGGTTTAGTGAGCAAAACTCAAAAAGATTGGGATACTCGTCTATGTCATGCTGAATTTGCTTATAATCGTGCTGTGTCTTCAACTACAGGCTACTCACCATTTGACGTTGTCTATGGTATTAATCCATACATGCCTATTGATTTAATTCCTTTAGCAAGGGATGAGATACACACAGATGCTAAGAAGAGATTAGAAGTGTTCCAAAAGACTTGTGAAGCTGTGAAGAAAAGAATTTCAAAGATGAATGAAGTTTACAGGACACGGTCTAACAAAGGGAGGAGACAACATGTATTTAAGCTAGGGGATATGGTATGGATATATTTAAGGAAAGAACGTTTCCCTCATAGGCGCAAAAATAAGCTTATGCCAATAGCAGATGAATCTTTTGAAGTGCTTGAAGCTTATGGTGACAATTCTTATAAGATTGATCTACCTAGTGAGTATGGAGATGTCAGTGCAACATTCAATATTGGAGACTTATCACCACACTACAATGATGTGAATTTGAGGGCAAATTCTTTTCAAGAGGGGGAGAATGATGTGAATTTGAATGACGATTCAAGCAAGGTGGACGAATCTGTGAACTTAATGCTTAATCCTATGGGTTTGAATGTGGATAGAAGGCAAACATCGGTTACAAGACTCTCATGGGACGTTCCCATAGAGGAATAATAGCCTTTGGATACAAGGAAAAAAAGGTAGGGCTAAGTGTGTTTGTTGAGCCTATGGTTTTTTCCCACTCCACTTGGTAGGGTTTTTCTATATGGTGTTTTGTGATTATCTTGGTAAGTCTATGAGTCATGATTGATGGAATCCAGCATGAAGAATAGTTTCTTGACTAAAAGATCGAATCTTGAAGCATTTGTTGAAGTTTCTTGGAAATCTTGAAAAGTGGCGCAAAATTGACGAAGCAAATATTGGCGGAAATTTTGGCGATTTTCGATGTTCTTGGGCACCAAGTTAATTCTTGATTTTTGGGCTTAATTATGATCATTATCTTGTTTATTAATTATTTAGTGAAGTTGTTAGGATAATTTCTTGATTATTTAGTTATTTAGAGTTTGTTAGGAAAGATAAGATCAAAGTGCAAGTTGGATGATGATGTGGCAATCTTATCTTTAGTTTGTTATGCAAGTTGCACACAAGTAGGATTTATTTGCCTATCTTGTGCGTGTTTCTTAGGTGGAATTTAGTTAGGACTATGTTGTTGATTATACCTATAAATAATCTCAACAATAGGATGTAATAAATTAAGTTTTGATTCACAAAAAAAAAAAATTCATATACAAAGTTTACGTCAATTTTATGCGAGAATATTTGTTACGAAATTTGCGTCTATTTGTGATCTATGTTTGATGCCAAATCTAAAGTCACATAGTAAGCACATAATTAAACAACCATAACACGATATCATCAAGTAAATATTTGTTTGACTGCAACAAAATCCTTGAGACTCGTTTATGATTCTTCAAAGTATCACGGAAATCAATAAAAATTCCATCTTTCAAAATCCCTTGAAAACCAAGAATAGAATCATGTTTTAGGCTTGCAGACTCAAAAGGTTGGACACCAGCATTAATCATCGAAAGATCCAAACTTATAGGTTTCGTATAAACCATCTCCTCAACTGGATTTAGGATGAGCTGATCTTCAACCATAAGTTCTTCCATTGCATCAAAAATAATATCACTATCAATCTTTGATTCATCATTGGTCACATTCTCCATGGATTCAATCATTTCCTCATTGATCGTGATCAACATTGATTGATTATCTACGTCGGTTTGTGTGTTGCATTCTTCAGCATTTGTAATTATTTTTGTTTCATGATCTAGCATATCACAAAGTTCTGAAAAACCCATTGATTTTGATTGTTGTGATGGCTTGTTCGCTACAATCTCGTCGTTATGCCCTAAATCGTTACATACTTCAACGTCTTGCAAAATATTATTGGCATGAACCTGAATTTCTTTAGTCACTACAACATATTTCATTGATTACATTAAGTCAAACTCATGAATATGATGTAGAACTCTAGGTTTGTCGATGATAAAAGGTTTCGGCTCCTTTTCTTGCAACTCTTCCAATAATAGTTCTAAATATAGCTCCGAAGAAATTTCTACATAATTAACACATTGACTCCTTATATGGCCAAATCCTTAACACTTAGAACAATCTGGTATGTTCCCAAGGAGAAAATATGACAGCAAGTCGTGAGCAGACACTACTTTGTTATGCCAATCCATCACCTAAAACTATCTAGAATTTTGGATGAAAGTATGAAGACCAAAACCCCACGTGAGGAACTCGTATAAGGCTGAAACTTTGTGGAGTTGTTAATCAATATGTTTTTAACACTCGTCCAACATTTGATGCATATATTCCAATCCAATTGATCGCAGTTGAATTTCTACGCAAGCTACTCAAAACTATTCCGATTTGTACCACATCACAAAGAATCTCTTCAATCAGATAGCAAACAATCTGGAAAAGTTCTGAAATTTTTTATGAGGAAAGTAGACAGAAAAATAACCAGTTTTTAAAAATAAATCACTCAAAAAGCTTTTATAACGAAGAAGATATCGCATCATCAATCTAACCCTCGAAACTGCTTTTTCTCACACGATTTTCCGATTTTGCTTACTGCCCTTTTTCGATCACTTTTTACATCAAAACTTGCACGAATCTTCAATGAAATACTGAAAAAATAACAATTCTTAAGGTTTAACGACCCCTCTCAACGAAAGCACCAAATTTGATGTGAATTTTTGTGTAAACAAAAACCCACAAGGGAATAGACTAAATTTTCGAACCTATAAAGACCAAGTTACCAAGATTCTCAAATTTAGGTTGATTAATTAGTACTTTGATTAAAGCCTAAGAACCCTCAAAGCAACTAAATAATCTATACAAGAGTATAAAGAACTTAATCACCAACTCTTAGAATTTTCGGATTTTTTTTTGTTTTCATGTAAACAAACAAAACTGTTATTCAATTCCAACTTAATTAATTTACAACCTAATGTTGAGAGTATTTATAGGTATAATCATCAACCAAAATCCTAACTAAAACAGACTAAACACACGCACAAAACAAGATAAACACACCCCTAGTGACTCACAAATGACTCACAAGATAAGATTGCCACATCATCATTGCATCTTGATCTTATCTTCCTAACAAACTCTAACAAACTTTATCTAATAAAGAAAATATACTAACAAACTTTCTAAAAAACTAACAAAAAAAATTATGAAAATAAAAATCACCAAACAAAACACTAAACACGTCCTAAAAACATATCCTAACTATACTTGGACTCTAGATAAAAGAAATGTAAGTAAAAACTAATTTCCAGTTTGACAGCCGAGCAGAAAAATGGATATAACATTATCTTGCATATTTTTCTGAATTTTGAAAATATTTTTCTATGAAATTAGATTCAATAATCTTTCCAACGCATATTCACATACCTTCTAACTCAAAGCCAACTGCCAATGAAAATTCTTCAAAGTCAGACATACTGCACTACTCTGAACTGAAATTTTATCTTTAGAAGCTTCAAGAAATGTCCTAGATTGAATCTTTTAATCAAGAAACTTTCAAGAACGTGATCCTCCATCATTGTAGACCAAGTATAAATGTATTGCTATTCACACTTCTATCAGTATAGTACTAAAGTTTCCACAAGGGGACAAGATAGTACGGTCTGTCGCTTGTGACTTCAAAGCAATCAACAACGAAGAAGAATACGAGGCATTGATCGCAGGTATGACGATGGCTAAAGACATAGGGGCAACAGGTTTGGAGGTATATAGTGACAGCATGCTTATAGTAAGCCAAGTCACATGGGAATTCACAGCTAAAGATTCCCAAATGACTAGCTACCTAGAGCTAGCCAAACGACCATCAAGCTATTTCACCCCCTTCAAAATCACTCAGATACCAAGAGATCATAACACCCAAGCTGACGCCCTAGTTAACCTAGGTTCAGCCCTCAGGAAGAGAAACTTAACATCTATACCTATAATCCATCTAGCTGGCCCCGCTATAGCCAAATCTACAAATCAACTAGTACTCACCACAACCAACCAAGAAACGGTTACCAACGACCAATCATGGACCGAACCTCTCTACGACTATCTGCAACATAACATCCTGCCGGATGATAATCTAGAGGCCAGAAAGATTATGTTCAAGGCATCCAGGTACCAGCTCATCCAGGGAGTGCTATTTAAAATGTCAGCTACAGGTATACTCCAGAGATGCTTAGAAAAAGAAGAATGGTTGAAACAGCTGAAGCAGTTGCATGACGCCCAATGTGGATCGCACATAGCTGGAAGGTTGTTAGCAAATAGAATCCTCCACTACGGATATTACTGGCTGACTCTTAGGTAAGACGCAGACAGGTACGTAGCTAGGTGCGATAGCTGCCAAAGACATGCTGGCATGTCTCACAAACCCTCTGAAGTCTTGTACCGAACACTAACACCATGGCCTTTCATGAAATGGGGGTTGGATATCGTGGGAAAACTGCCACTAGCTCCAGGACAGAAAGTTTTTATGATAGCACTAACCGATTACTTCTCTAAGTGGATCGAAGAAGATGACTACCAGCGGGTTAGAGACAAAGAGGTAGTCTCTTTTATCTGGAATAACATAATATGAAGGTTCAGAGTTCCATCCGAGATCGTGTGCGACAACGGGTCGCAATTCATAAGTGTTAAAACGAGAGACTTCTGTAGCGAATGGAATATCACCTTAACTATATCCACTCCTAGGTACCCGCAAGCGAATAGGCAAGCTAAGTCAAGCAACAAGTCAATAATTAATGGGATCATCAGGAGGTTAGAAGCTAAGAAATGAAGATGGGCAGAAGAGCTACCTAGAATACTATGGGCTAATAGGACCACACCTAGAGCAGCTACGAGACAAACAACCTATTCTCTAGTATATGGATGTGAAGCGGTGTTACCTACAGAGATATTTACACCAACAGCCAGATATGGACTGATGACACAGGAGGCAAACAAGGTGCAGCTAGCTAACGACCTAGATACTTTAGAGGAGCTAAGAGACAACGCACTCGTTAGAATGGCTGCCCAACAGAATATAGTACCTAGAAGCTTCAACAAAAACGTCAAAGCCAAAGTATTCCAACTAGGAGAATGGGTGCTCAAGAAGGTCTTTGCCAACACCAAAGAAGAGAATGCTGGAAAACTAGCTGCCCAACGGGAAGGACCGTATCAAGTCATTAAGGTCATAGGCAACGGGTGCTTATAGGTTAGGTACAACACAAGGAAAGGAAGTACCTAAAAGCTGAAACGCGTCCAATTTATAGGTTAACCACTTTTAGATCAGGTTGAAAGCACAGCCCAGCTCACAAGTAAGCCAAGTTAGCACAACTCTCCTAGCTAACTTATTATTTTCCTAATTATGAAATTATCAAATACTAACTTAGGCATAAAAGGGCCGTTGGTTTTGACAGAATATAAGCAGGCCCTAGATAGGCAACCTAGGAGTCTAGATACTCCACACAGAGTAGCAACTAAGGCCCAGACGCCATTCAAAGCTATAACGCTAACAAAGGGGAAGTGGATACTAGCTGGAAGCTGCCCCAACAATCAAACCACATGACAAAGCAGCCCATGGTTGGCCTAAAAAATAACCTAACCACTTGCCGAACACGAGGTATGCATACAATCTAACTTAAAGCTAGCTAACAATCATAAACATACACATTACATTATAGCATAATAAGCAAAATAACATAAATCATAAAGTGCATTCAAGTCAAAGAAATTAAGAGTTGATTAAGGAAATACAAATTATAAAAGGCCTCAAGGCCATTGTCTAACAAACGCAATAATAGTAAAAATATTGTTCAGGCGCAAAAGAAAAACAAATTCAAACTTCTTCACTAGCTACTTCCAGCTCTCCCCCTGCTTGGCTCTCAGTAGGAGGAGGGACGGCTACAGGAGTGGGAGTCTCCCCTATAGTAGCTGCCACTCCCTCACCAGGCAAGCTAGCAGCGTCGCCAAGCGAGGCAGGAAGGAGATCAGCCAAGCTACCAAAATGCTCCAGATACTCATCTACCACCGATTGCCAATCTTTAGCCGTAGCCCCCTTATGATAGACTTCGTAGGCATTCATGGCTCTCCCCCTTATGATGGAGGAAGTAGCTACATCCCTGTTCTCTTCCCTCAGAGCCTCCAACTCCTGCTCCAACTTCCTATTCTTGTTCTCCAGCTCCTCATTCTTGCTCTCCAACTCCCTTTCTCTCTCCTCCAAGATGAATTTGAAATCCTCTCTTGCTTGTTCTTCAATTCAGCCACCGCCCTATCCACCTTTTCAGCTTGCTGCGTCTTGAGGAGCTCATTTTCAATTGTCAGCTGGTCCACCTTGACTAACTGCTGACCATGCTTAGCAGTGAACCCCTTCACGAAGTTCTTAGCAGCCACGGTACTTTGGAGGGCCTACAAAAAATAAGTTAGGAAGAGAGAACAATAAGAAAGCGCATACATAGAAAAACTCAAAAAGAGAATAACTAACCTGAAGAGATTGGCTAGCTGTGTGGCTTAACACAGCGTCAGGAGAAAGGTTGTTGAGACGCTGCCTAGCAGCTGGAAAAAGCAGCTTCTCGGCATAAGGCCACACCCCTTCTTCAATACCCTTCTTAGCTAAGAATGTAGGTGGGAAGGACAACACTATGTCATCCACGGGTACGGGCTTAGATGACTTAGGAAATTTTGCAGGAGGTGGCATGATGACAACAGCCTCTACGGGCCTTGAGGCCCTATTCGCAGAGCTGGTCAAGCTGCTGCTGGTGGTTTTCGTCTTTGAAGCCTTCCTCTTTACCTCCTCGAATGACATCTCCTTCAGACCTGTAGAAGACATAGCTAGACCAACGTTAGACATAGCTTTGCTAGTGTTAGACATAGCTAGACCAGTGTTAGACATAGCTAGATAGGTGATATCCTTTCAAGAAAAACAGTTGTCAACATGTAAGAAGGAATCCACACCAGAAGACATAGCTGGAGTAGTGGTAGTAGTCCCTTTGGTAGCGCCAAAAGTTCTTTCCTCAATAGGGTGTCTTAGAAATTCCCTAGTTGCTTGGCTTTTAGTGACTAGAGGAGGAGGAGAGTGAACTGCAAAAGGATGGAAGTAAGAACTAGATTAAAAGTGTTAAGCAAAACTGAATAAAGAAACAATACATATACCTGTAGAATTCCATCCACTAACAAGTCATTTTCCCTCTTCACCAAGGGAAGACTTCTTCACAAAGAAATACCTACTCTTCTAGCCCTTGTCTGGCGCCCCCTCATCGTCCACCAATTTATTCCCAGGTATCCTAATCTTTAGAGTAGGATACCCAGGACCAACCTTCCTAATGGAATATAGCCAGTAAGTCGTCTAAACATAAGTCTAGCTCCCATTCATAACTTTTCTCCTGAACCACCATACAGATACTCCAAAAAAATGGTTGTAACAGCCCCGGGCTTAGACCTAGACGCTCTAGAACAGACCTAACTAGCCCAACTAAAGGAAAAGTAAACCCAATAGTGAAAGGATATTCAGAGAAGTAGACATGGTTAGGGGGATAAGTCACAGGACGCTGACTAGAGGTCGGGACCACTAATCTAGCAAACTTAGGGAAAAGACCCACTGTCGCAACTTGCTGTAAACGCTCTTTGGATATTACACTAACTACATCATCCTTAGCCTTACCCATAGCAACGGTTCTTGACAACTCCTAATTAACTACCTACGTTGCTTAAAGGAAGGGAGCAAAGTTATAAAATAGGGGAAGAAGGATGAAGATCTCAAATACCTGATAAGCTAATCACTTCGAAACTCGCAAAATCACAAAGAGACTAAATAAAATTTTTAAACTTCCTTTCTATGAGAAAAGGTTTGCAAAGATGAAGAAAGCATAAGTAAGGAAGGAAGCGCATTTACAGGGGAAGAAGAAAAGATAACGGTTATTTTTTGATTTATTGTTTTAACTGCCAAATCTTTTTGGTTCTTTTTTTCTTACTTAAATCTGAGAAGATAATTATTGTCCCTGACTTAACCGTTTGATTCTTGAAAGGTGTGACGTGCTTTAATCTTACATAACGGTAACTTGCAACCCAGTAGCTGGAGCTCCCACCTTACAAGTTAGGGGCAAATTGTTATTGCTAAAATTCCTACCTATAATCTTGCTTGGTTACCAGCTATGCAGGTACGCAGCTAGCAGCTACAGGTTTGAATCAGTCAGAGGATGGGTCCACAATTTGAGGAGTCAAAGGGAGAATATTCTCAGGAGCTTCTAGAAGGAGAAAACATGGAAGTTGATTCAAAGATATGGAAAAGATCATGCCATGAAAATAGGGATGGTATTTTCATATCAGCATGAACCTAGTCCATAATCTATGACAGATACGTCCGAAGGCAGTAACCAACTTAAAGGAGGAAAAACGACTATGAAGGGCAGTTTATCTATAGCTAGGAGGAAGGAAAAAAGCACAAGACACATCATAATCATCAGAGAATTAATACTTTTTCATTACTACTTATTTCATTGTAAGTACAACTTAAATACTATTTACGTTCTTAAGCTCGATACTTAGCACCAATAGATAATAGCTACCTAGCTACCTATCTAGCATCATACATTGTAATTGTAAGCTACTTTCTTAACCTGATTTAGGGGGGTTTTCCGCGTCACCACATCTGATGTCTCCCACACTCCCATCCTTGCATTATTTTATTCCTGCATCAAAGAAAACGAAAACTAGAATTATTTAGCTATATCCAGAACCAGGTAAGATTTGCTAGCTAGAGCAGTTTTTAACATAAACATACGCTATACTCTTTTACATTTATAATGCGCTGGAATTCCGTCACTTTATGTGACATAGTAGTACCTTCTTGGAGTTGCTCCTAAGTTGGTGCCAATAGGGTGATTTTTAAGGAGGAAACCCGTTCAATGTAGAATCCAAAAGTTTAAATATAATAATTAATGTTGTTGAGTCTATGCACAGGTGAAAGGTTGTCAAAGGTAAGTTGAGTGTATGTCTTATTTCTTATTGCTCTGTTTCAAAGTCTTTAGTAGTTACGTACTCAGCTTTGCTGACTGTTTGTTTTGTGTGCATGGCCTTGTCTCGGACTTGGCCCTACAATGACCCACTTGTTGGTGAGTAGTTGTCTAATATAAGAAAAGCTACAGATACAGGTCGGCATATGTCATTTCATGCTATATAGGCTGGAGTGAGAGTGCTTGTTGTGTTTTGTAGTTTATTTGAGCATATAAACAATGAAGCCTACCGTCACCTCCCAACCAACAGCAATATGTAATGCAAATGCAAAGAAGTGTTTAAATGTAATTTTTGAGAACCAAACCCACACCTCAACCTCATGCATGTGTTTAAAGGGTATTCACTCAACCTAATGCAATGTCGACTCTGAATGCTTGCAATACTCACTAGCTTTGGTGATTGGCTCTCTTCATAAGAACTAAAAACATGTACATATCGATCGAAATGGCTTTTGTTAAGCTTGTAATGTGGCTAGGGTGATGGGTAGGATGGATTTGGGATAATGTGGCGGAAAATGCGGGCTATACGCATATGATATTGAAAAAAACCATCAAAAACTCCAAAATATAACAACATCATCTCCAACATTCAACTCCAACTCTTTTGAAATTCACATCACACCACAAAATTTACAAATCAAAAACATTCTCAATCACAAGCTTACTTTCTTACTTTTCACTTTTTTTTCTTTTCTTCTTTTTTTAAGCTTTTCATTCTTTTCTTTGTTTCAACATTCACAAATTTTTAATTTTCAAAAAAAAAAAAAACATAGGCTAACGAATCTTAACCTATAACATGGACTAAGTCATCACACATACATAACCGAGCTTGTTAAAAGATATAATTTGTCAATTTCAATTTTTTTATGCACTAGCTATATATCCCAGACATTGTTATGCAGAGCCTTATTGTGAAACCTATCATTAAAACACAATGATTCCAACATATTTTTCCACATCCTCCACAATTCCAACAACTACAAATAACAACAAAGCAACTCCACCAATCTCCCCCAACTCGGGCATGGGCATACACACAATAATGAAGCACGACCAATAGGGTTGTAATGTGGCTAAAACGCAAATGAAGGGTTAACAGCTCAAACAAGGATCAAGGGGAAATATGTGATGGTATGCCTAAAATTGAAAAATCCGAAAGCTCCCAAAGAAATGAAGGCCTTTATGATTCGCGATATGTAACATACCAAAGCAAAGCTACTCTAGTCAAAAGCCAAAACATGGATCAAACAAGAGCCAGGAACTAAGCACACAAGAAAAGAAATAAGCATTTAACAATGCATGCGGCTCAAATCCTCTAGTTATGTAGTTAAACCCTCTACTCTGCACATGGCTATATTGTATGATATGAATCGGCTTCAAGCTAAATAAAGTTCAAGTCCATATTGCCCATTCCCAAGACATATCTCATCACATGCCAAAATCAATCAAAAAATATTTTTAAGTAAATGTGGGGCATAGGGAAGTCATCATTCAATCATTCAGCCATACTCAAACAATATTCAACTTCAAACATTCAATTCATTCAATTAAGTAATAAAAAAAGCAATGACGACTAATCTATGAAAGTACCACTACAACAAAATGCGCTTTTAATGGCTCTTAAAAACACTTTTAATAGCGGTTGTACAATAGCCATCATTCTAAGGACTGTTAAAAGTATTAATACTTTTAATAGCTGTTGTACAACCGCTATTAAAAGTGGGTCTAAGAGCATCAGATTTTGCATTCTTTTCACAGCGGTTGTAATTGAACTGCTATTAAAAATGATGTATTTTATTAAAAGAAAATTGCTTGTACACAGGCTTTTATAATACAAGAATATAACGAATTACAGGGTACAATAAAAAAATACTACAGGCTTTTACAATACAAGACTATACCGAATTACGGGGTATGATTAAAAAATACTCGCATCCAGACTTGATTCTGTCGATTGTATCACAAGTATACAAGCTCATATAATAAACAAAATACAAATTTTACATAATTGTATCAATTAAAAGCAAAAAAAAATTTTCAATCATAACTTTATAAGATGTTTTACATTGGATTACAAATATCATAACGAGAAGAGGTAAAAATTTTTCTATCATCATGTTGTAAGCGTCTAAATCAAATTTCCATCTTCCATCAAATCTTTATTTCACTACATTCTTCTATAAGATCTTTCTCAACGAAGATGAAATGAATTGAAGACTTGTCCCGACAAAATCTACCCATAAAAACTCTCAATCAAAAACATAAATCTGTACAAGAAAATTAAATAAAAAGGAAACAAAAACATAAATGTAACCTTTTGCTTCGACGCTGAAGATTAAAATTCCCTAAATTACAGATGTAAACTACAAAAAAAAAATTTATATCTAACAAAAACTAATCAATTTTCGGGTTCTAAAAATATAAAATCTAATTCTGAAATAGTGGATTATTGAAGAAAAAGTATTAAAAACAACAAACAACTACTTACAAGTAAACTAAGAAACGATTAAGCAAAGCATATCTCCATGACCTTTCCTTCTTCTTCTTCGAAAACAAGTTTAATTTCTGCAAATATTTCATGAACAAATTAACGTGAAAGTCGAAACAACAGTTCAAATAAACAAAAACGAAATAACCTTTTCTAGATTGATCCATAATCATTAAAAGAACGAAATTTGAGTTAGATTGGAAAGTGAAAAATTGGGTATGAAGTGAATCTGTAAATTGTTGGCATAAATTTGACAAAGATTAGAACATTATTATATGTTAATGAAGTTAAGAAGACAAAGGGGAAAAATAAAAAGGATGATGATGATAAAAGAGAAATTAGATCTAAAAGAATAAGAAAAGCGAACATAATAAGCGTTTAGATTTTTGGATGAGATTTTACAGGAGTATACACAAGTATAAATGGAACTATGAGGGAAATATTAGGTAAATAGTGATAGTTTTAGTAACGGTTGTTATTGGGCGCTATTATAAAGTTTATTTTTTATGGCGGTTCATATTGGGCTGCTATAACAAACTAAGTTTTTATGGCGGTTCCTTTCTAACCGCTATCAAAGAATGTATTGTTAACTTTTTAATAACGGTTATTTAATTAACCGCTGTTATATCCAACTAGCAGACTTTTGATGGCGGTGATTAGAAAAACCACCATTATATGGGAGCTATTAAAAGTTAATTTTGTTGCAGTGTACATTTTTTTAGTCATATGTAAACTCTTACTTCTAACACATAGTATAAACCATATCACTATCCTAAAAAGGCAATAAAAGGTACACTAGAAAACAATAAAAATCTAAACTACGAAAGCAAAAAAAACATACCTTCCCCAAGCTGAACTCAGTAATGTCCTTAGTGCTGGAAGGGGGAAAAGGTACCCACTCCTCAATCTGAGTCCTCAAGGAACTCATTAGTATCACTTTCCTCATCATCATCCTCAATAGCAACACCACCACCCATCCTATTAGAGCCCTCTCCAGCAGCTCCATATCCCCCCTGAGGGTAAGTGTACTAGGATTGATGAGGGCCAGCAATAGGCACCACTCCCTATCGAGCAAAGTGGTCATATATGGGGTACATGTTAAGACGATGCTCCTACTGGAAAGTGTCGAACCGCTGCATCATCTGCTCTTGCTGCATCTGAAATTGACCGAAATGGTTCCAAACATGGTCAATGGTTGCCCTCATATTACCCCCTGGTGCCGCTACTTCCCCCTACTGTGTGATATAAAACAAGGTGATAACTTCGAAGGTTTGATAATGGCTTCTATAGATGATGCAAGTATGGGGTAAATAATGGCTTATGGAGATTCAAGGCTTTTGGGATCTTCTAAGACATCATCATGGGTGTGTATGGTGACACACGAGACTACTTGATCATTGAAGGAAAGGAAATAATGGTGGGATTAGGGTAATAAGATAGTTTTGCCTATGAGTTTTTCCCCTTTCACTTGATAGGGTTTTCTCATTTTAGGCATTGAGTCTTTTAATTCTTGAAGTGTCTTAATCATCATTTACAGCCTTATACACATGGAAAATAACTTCTTGAAGGTTTATTGATTAAAAAAAATGGAATCTTGAAAGGTTTCTTGAAGATTTGAAGAAAAACCGCAAAAATTGCGCAAATTTAGACGAACAAGGGTTGGGTCAATTTTGACGATTTTTTGGGGATTTGGGTAAATCATATTCTTGTGTAAATCTGGTTGTAATTTGTTGACTATCTTGATTAGCAAGGTAAGTATAAGTTTGTTAGGATATTTTTTGATTAGATAGAGTTTGTTAGGATATTTTAGCAAGTTGCATGACATGCAGTGATGATGTGGCATTCTTATCTTGTGAGTCATCGATGAGTCACTAGATTAAGGCGATTTCTCCTAATGTTGTGCATGTATTTGTATTTTAGCTTAGTTTAGTTAGGATTTTGTTGATGATTATGACTATATATAATCTCAACATTAGCTTGTAAAAATTTAGATTAGAGAATTTAATAAACATTATTGTTTAAGATTTATTTGTTTTCTACAAAACAAACAAAAAAACCGAAGGTGTGAAAAAGTTGAGTGTGAGGGAATTTTCGAAGATCTTGAAAGTGTTGGTGCTTAGGCTTTATACTCTTGTGAGGATAATTTTAGGAATTGAGGGTGCATAGCTTTAATCAATTCATAAAAGTATTCAACTTAGATCGGTTTTCTTGGTGCTTGGCTTTAGAGAAAACCGAGCTAAGATTTTATCATTGTGAGCGGCGATTTCTTTAATCAATATTTACGTCAACTTTTGGTGCTTTCGTTGAGAGGACATTAATCCTCAAGGGTATTTGTATCAATTCATTGTTGAAACAAAGGTAATCATGTCAGCTGATGATGTTAACACTCCTAAAATTACTACTGAGGAATTACGCAAGGACATAGAGGAATTAAAAGCAATGTTTGAGGCCACTATGAAAGATTTTGTCGAAAAACTAAAATCACCAAGCAAGTCCAAGGGTGCAAGTAAAAGGGAGACGGAGTCTAGTTCTGATGATGAGCTAACCAACTCAAGGAGTGCTCAAAAACCAAGGAAACAATACTCATCAAGTTCTAGTAATGAAGAACCTATGAATAGGCGCAGAAATAAGGAGAGGCCTAAGGATGATGATTGCAATCTTAAACTGGATATTCCTGAATTCAGTGGAAGTTCTGATCCTGAAAAGTTCTGGGATTGGCTAAGAAGGATTGAAAAAATTTTCAAGTATAATGAGTATGATGATCGAAAATCATACAAGATTGCAGAATTGAAGTTGACTGGCTTGGCTAATTAATGGCTTGAAGGTATGCAGAAGAAAAGAAAGAAGGATGGGAAGTCTAAAGTAGCCACTTGGATGAAACTAAAGAAGGAGATGAAGAGGCGTTTTGTTCCTAAGGACTACGAGCAAGGCAACTTTATAATGATGCATACTTTAAGGCAAGATCGTAAATCAGTTGAAGAATATACATCTGAATTCTTCAATTTGATCACCATCTGCGATTTAGAAGAAAAATGTAATCATCAAGTTGCTCGTTATGTTGCTGGCTTAGATGAAAAAATAAGAGAAAAGGTGGAATTACAGCCTTACTAGACTTTTGATGAAGTTTGCAAGGTTGTATCTAGGGTTGAGAAGCAATTTTCGAAAAAACCAAGTACTTTTTCGAAACCCTTTGTGAAGAAAGAAGGTGCCATTGTTTCATTTAAACAAAATTTTGATTCCACTTCGAAACCTCCACCATATATCAAGGATAAAGGCTCTGCTACTAAGCCTCCACACTCTGATCAACGCACATGCTGCAAGTGCAAAGGTCAAGGCCATATCCAGAAGGATTGTCCTCATTTAAGGGTTCATACTACTCGAAATTGGGCAGATGATGAAAACTTTGAAGAAGAGGAGAATGAATCACAGGAGGATAGCGTGAATTATGATACTCAAGAAGCGGATATTGAGGAAATTACTCCTGAGGTGAATGGCAAGATTTTAGTTCTCCAAAGGGTTTTGCAATATAAAGTTGTGCCACCTACAGAGAATCAGAGGAAAAAGATTTTCATCACCAGGTGCAATGTTCTAGGGAGATGGTGTGATCTCATAATTGATTCTAGCTGTTGCACTAATGTAGTCTCTACAGTATTGATCAAAAAGCTGGAAATTCCTACCACTAAACATCCTCAACCTTACAAATTACACTGGCTCAGTAACACAAGTGACTTGAAGGTGAATAAACAAGCTATGGTTAGTTTCGAGATTGGAAATTTCGATGTTCAAGTGCTATGTGATGTATGCCCTATGGATGCGGGCCATATATTGCTTGGAATACCATGGCAGTATGATGGATCCGTACAGTTTGATGGAAGAACAAATATATACATCATTAGGAAACAGGCACAAGGAAAATGAGTTGCGCTGAAACCTTTGGAAAGTTTGAAATTTTCGAAAGATGTGAGCAACAAGAAGGGTGTTTTGTTGATTGATGAGAAAGCCATGGTGCAAGAGGTAAAGAATTGTGAGAAGTTCTATGTGTTAATGGCTAAGGAAGTGTAAGAGAAAGCAACAAGCATCCCTCGTGAGTTGCGCCCCTTGTTGGACGAATTTCAAGACCTATTTCTTGATGAATTGACACCCATTAGAGGAATTGAACATCAGATTGATTTGGTTCTCGGAGCTTAGATTCCTAATAAACTAGCTTACAGGTGCAATCCCGAAGAAACTAAAGAAATTCAACGACAGATTGAGGAGTTAATGGCAAGAGGGTATGTTAGGGAAAGCATTAGTACATGTGCAGTACCAACATTGATTGTTCCTAAAAAGGATGGATCATGGAGAATGTGCATTGATTCTAGAGCTGTAAATAACATCACCATCAAATACAAGTTTCCTATTCCTCGATTAGATGATTTATTGGATGAATTGTTTGGCTCACAAGTGTTTACCAAGATTGATGTGAGGAGTGGTTACCATCAAATTCGAATGAAGGAAGGTGATGAATGGAAAACAGGGTTCGAAACTAAGCTTGGATTCTATGAATGGTTAGTTATGCCTTTTGGTCTTACTAATGCTCCTAGTACTTTTATGAGACTGATGAATGAAGTTTTGACACCTTTCATTGGAAAGTTTGTGGTTGTCTATTTGGATGATATACTGGTATATAGTGCAAGTGTGGAAGATCATCTGCAGCATCTAACAGAAGTGTTAGAAACTTTGAGAAAGCAAAAGTTGTATGCTAAGCTTGAAAAGTGCTCTTTCATGGTATCAAGTGTGACGTTCTTAGGTTACATTGTTTCTATGGATGGTGTTTCTGTCGATCCTTCGAAAGTAGAAGCTATTAAATCATGGCCAGTTCCGAAATCTGTGACTGAAGTGCGTGCTTTTCGTGGTTTAGTTTCTTTCTATAGAAGATTTGTGAAGAATTTCTCTTCTGTAGTAGCACTTATGACCGAGTGCATTAAGAAGAACAAAGGGAAGTTTGAATGGACTCAAAATGCACAAAAGGCCTTCGAATTGGTGAAGAAATTGCTTTGTCAAACTCCTATCTTATCTTTAGTAGACTTTTCGAAACCTTTTGAAGATGAGACAGATGCTAGTGGCGTGGGGATTGGTGCAATGTTGGTTCAAGGTAAGCGGCCTATAGCTTATTTCAGTGAGAAATTTAATGCAGCAAGGTTGAACTACTCTACCTATGACAAGGAATTTTATGCTATTATTCGAGCATTGGATCATTGGAGTCATTGTTTGCGTCCAAGTCACTTTGTATTGCATTCTAATCATGAAGCTCTGAAGCATATCAATGGGAAACATAAATTCAATCCAAGACATGCTAAGTGGGTTGAATTTTTGCAGTCTTTTCACTTTTTATCAAAGTACAAAGAAGGCAAATCTAATGTGGTTGTTGATTCTCTATCAAGGAGGTATGCTTTAATTGGTGTTCTTAATTTCAAATTTCTTTGTTTGGAGTTGATTACACAATATTACGAGCAAGATGAAGATTTTGGACCTATCTATTCACAAATTACGAAAGGTTCAATGGGATCTTATGTGCTGCATGATGGATTCTTATTCAAAGGGAATCTACTCTACATTCCTAAGTGCAGTATTCGTGAATTGGTCGTCAAAGAAGCGCATTGGGGTGGAATTGCAGGTCACTTTGGTATCACAAAAACATTGACAATGTTGCAGGAGCATTTCTATTTGCCTAGATTGATTGCTGAGGTTGAAGAAGTAATATCATAGTGTGCAGTTTGTCAAAAGGCCAAGGCATCCTTCCATCAGCGATTCTACACACCATTACCGGTATCAGAAGCTCCTTGGCATGATATTTCTATGGATTTTATAGTTGGTTTGCATAGAACTACAAGGCAAAAGGATGCTGTAATGGTGGTGGTTGACAAGTTTTCGAAGATGGCTCACTTCATACCTTGTCATAAGACTGATAATGCTGTCAATGTTGCATAATTGTATTTTCGAGTTGTTTTTAGGTTACGTGGAGTTCCGAAAACAATTGTAAGTGACAGGGACACAAAATTCATGAGTTATTTCTGGAAATCATTGTGGCGTTTGATAGGCACGAAATTGCTCTTCAGTACTTCTTATCATCCACAAACAGATGGTTAAACTGAAGTCACCAATAGAACCCTAGGCGTTCTACTTCGTGGTTTGGTGAGCAAGACACAAAAAGATTGGGACTTGAAATTAGCTCGTGCAGAGTTTGCTTATAATCATTCACCTACATATGCAACTAAGCATTCACCTTTTGAAGTTGTTTATGGAGTCAATCCCAAGTTGCCTATTGCTTTTGTGGCTATTCCCAAAGGTGAGCTCGTTCACAAAGATGCTTTAGCTAAAATTGAATATATGCAGAAGTTACATGCATAGGTTAAAGCAAGGATTGAGCATGTGAATGATATCTAAAAGACAAGAGCTAACAAACATAAAGTCAAACACACATACAAGGAAGGAGATTTAGTATGGTTACATCTAAGAAAGGAAAGATTTTCTAATCAAAGGAAAAACAAACTAATGCCATGTGTGATCGACCATTCAAAATTGTGAGCAAGATTGGGGACGATGCATATAAACTTGAATTACCAGGTGAATATGGTGTACATGCCATGTTTAACATTGGTGATTTGTCTCCTTATGTTCCTGATGATCAACTTCGAGGTTTGAGGACAAAATCTTTTGAAGAAGAGGAGGATGATATGAAACAACGTGATAACTTCGAAGGTTTGATAATGGATTCTAAAGATGATGCAAGTATGGGGGAAATAATGGCTTATGGAGATTCAAGGCTTTTGGGATCTTCTAACACATCATCATGGGTGTGTATGGTGACACATGAAACTACTTGATCATTGAAGAAAAGGAAAGAATGGTGGAATTAGGGGAATAAGATGGTTTTGCCTATGAGTTTTTCCCACTTCACTTGATAGGGTTTTGTCATTTTAGGCATTGAGTCTTTTAGAAGTGTCTTAATCATCATTTACAGCCTTATACACATGGAAACTGACTTCTTCAAGGTTTCTTGATTAAAAGATCGAATCTTGAAAGGTTTCTGGAAGATTTGAAGAAAAACCGCAAAAAATGCGCAAATTTGGACGAACAAGGGTTGCGTCAATTTTAACGCTTTTTTGGGAATTTGGGTAAATCATATTGTTGTGTAAATCTGGTTGTAATTTGATGATTATCTTGATTAGCAAGGTAAGTATAAGTTTGTTAGGATATTTTTTGATTAGATAGAGTTTGTTAGGATATTTTCGCAAGTTGCATGACATGCAGTGATGATGTTGCATTCTTATCTTGTGAGTCATCGATGAGTCCCTAGATTAGGGCGATTTCTCCTAATTTTGTGCGTGTACTTGTATTTTAGCTTAGTTTAGTTAGGATTTTGTTGATGATTATGACTATAAATAATCTCAACATTAGATTGGAAAAATTCATATTAGAGAAGTCAATAAACATTATTGTTTAAGTTTTATTTGTTTTCTACAAAACAAACAAAAAAAAACCGAAGGAGTGAAAAAATTTCGCCAAGTGTGAGGGAATTTTCGAACATCTTTAAAGAGTTGGTGCTTAGGCTTTAGACTCTTGTGAGGATAATTTTAGGAATTGAGGGTGCATAAAATTATTCGACATAGATCAATTTTCTTGGTGCTTGGCTTTAGAGAAAACCGAGCTAAGATTCTGTCATTTTGAGTGGCAATTTCTTTAATCAATATTCACATCACTGTGGGTTGAGAATGGGATGACTGTCCCTGCTCCCGCCTGTTGTAGGTGCGAGTACCATACTCTAGAAAAGATTCATGACCATTCAGTGGCATAACATAGGAGTCTTGGTCAGAGAGCAACCCCATATATGCAGGTTGGGGAGAAGAACAGACTGAGGCTTACGAGACCTAATATACCAACACAGCTTGTTGTGGGAAGATAAGTCCACCCACTGCAAGTGACTCAAATAAGCAATATTCAGCATGTTACAACCCAGAGGTTGGGCTCTACCATGAGTAGGAATGTCGTGATATTGGGCAATCCTCGAAATCAGGCCGCCGTTATTGTTAGACTTCGAGTGACCATATTGATCAGTTCCTGCAAAAGCGTTACTTTGATTTTGGAGATGAAGAATGGAATGGTAAGTAATGCTGATTTAGTAGGGGAATTGTGTTTTGACTAAATGTTGCCCAAGGATGGAAACCTCAATTTTACTTACATTATTCGGCTCCTTACGACCGAAAATGGTCCATCCAATAAACCTCTGGCTAACTCGAACAGAAGGTTCGTAAATCCAACGGGCATGAGCATGTTGCCAGTTGTTCAGAATGTCACTTGTTAAAGCATAACACAATGTGGCACCATCGCAATCCTTAGGAGGTTTCATGGTGCTGTCACAATTCACGCAGAAAATCCTTTCAAAATCCTCTGCAGATAATTCCCAATTTTGGTTTTCTAATCTATAACGAACACTGCTAACAAGTCTAGAAGTATTAGGAAGAATCACAGAAAAACTTGACATAAACTCATACGTAAGATCGGCAAAATTAGGAACATTTAAATTGTAAAAATAACCCATACCCATATTAGTGAACAAATCTCTAGTTGCATCCTCTACCCCTAGCCTCCTAATAAAGAATGATCTAGAAAACGAGTAGGAACAACTACTCTACCAGTGACATGGGTGAATTTTACCTTTTTCTTCTTGGTTTGGAAAACAATGTCGGGGAACCTCGGGCCTCTCTCAATTTGTGGTTGTGGTGGTTGGTTGTGTTGCCCACGGCCCCATTGTTGTGTTGGCCTTTCCCTCTTTGATGACATAGTGAATTTTTAAGAGTTTTTGAGGGTTTTGTGAGGGGTGGAAAAAGAGTAATGAAAGTGATTTTTTAAGTAATGGATTTGACAGAGGAAGGAGAAAGAAAAATTTTAGTGAAATTTTTATGTGATTTGGAGGGAGAATAAGTGAGTTATGAGTGAATGAAGGTATGAGTGAGTTTGAGTTGTTATGGAGTTTGAGAGGGTTTTGAAATTTTGATGTGAGGTTGAAGATGAATGAGGGAAGAAAGAGGAGGGAAAGATAAAGGAAACTGGGTGTCCGAGCTTCTCACCCGACTCGGGTATTTTTCGCCTGATTGAGAACTATTGTCGCCCAACTGAAGTGATTTTACTTAGTTAATTTTGGGATTCTTCTCCAAAAACCCTTCTCGTGCCCGATCGGGCGGATTCCGTCGGAGTGGTCTAGTGAGTTCTTCATCATGTGTGCCCAATCGGGCGAATTTTGCCTGACCGCTTTGGCAGAATTGCCTTCTTCTTGCAACTACCTGATTTCACTCATCTCGTGCACCCGATCGGGAAGATTTCTCCCGACCGCTCGGGCGAAACCCGAGGTATTACGGTGCCTGAGTTCTTTGCTAATTTTTCGTCGTGGCACACATTCCTAAACCTATACATACAAAAAAAAAGTTACCAAAGTTGTGAGTACCCTCACTCTCACTCACTAGAACAGAGAAAACACTGAGTTAAGTAATAAACTACGCCTATGAAAACATAAACTAAAATAGGAACAAAACTTCTTACAGGTTGCCTCTCGCAAAGAGCTTCTTTAAGGTCATTACCTTGACCATGTTACCTCATAGCTCACAGTGGGTGGGGGTTTTGGAAGATAACTTCCTCAACTAATCCAACAACGCCGCCTTCATACTAATGCTTGATGCGATGATCATTGACTTTAAATCTTTCTCCCTTCACATGTTGAACCTCAACAAATCCATACTTGCTTACCATAGTGATTATAAAGGGGCTGCTCCATCTAGACCTTAGCTTTCTAGCAAAAAGCTTCAACGTAGAGTTGAATATGAGAACTTAATGACTAACTTGGAACTCCTCCCTCGTGATTTTCTTGTCGTGCTATTTCTTAGTCTTCTCCTTGTATATCTTGGCACTATCATAGGATCCTAATCGAAACTCATCCAATTCTTTTAATTGAAGTAAATGCTTCTCACCTGCAAGCTTGGCATCCATGTTAAGCTCTTTTACTGCCTAATAGGCCTTGTATTGCTACTCTATTGGTAGATGGCATGCCTTCCCATACAGTAGCCGATAAGGAGATGCACCGATAGGTGCCTTAAATGTATGCCCATAATGCATCGTGAAGTTTGCTACTCCAGTTCTTTCTGGTCCTTGAACCAGTCTTCTCTAGGATGGACTTGATGTCACGGTTAGAAACCTCAACTTGGCCACTAGTTTGTGGGTGATAAGCTAACCCGGCCGTTGTTGATATTGATGCTAGTTTAGAGTGTTGCATTATGGTTGTTTTAAGGCTCATTAATATCGATTTTCATTGACATTTTCCTTCTTCTTTTTTGTCCTTGCCACATCAATTTCAGTAGTTTTTGAATTTTCTATTCATAAGGGTGCTTAGGGGCTTATTTATGGTCTATGTATGGATATCATAGTTGCTAATTGTCGCTTGTTTTATGGCTATTATGGGGTGGAGTAACTACCTTATGGTTGCTGCCTTGTTATTGTTTACAAGGGGTTCCTTTGTGCTGGTGTTTGGCCTCGGTTTTTTGCTAATAATAGGTGTCATTGAGGTTGTTTTGACTGGGAATTGTAGGCTGCTTGTGAGCCGCAGGTGCATATAGTTATGAGAGAGAGTTATCTTTAGGCATAGTTGACCTTACATCTACTATGTTTGGTATTGAGTACATATGAATGTAAGAATGGAATTGATTCATGTTTAGAATTTGTTGCTTTATGGGATGCATGTGTATTTTGGCTATTCATAAATATAATTTTGTGTGATTGATAAGTAATGTTCAGTTAATGTTACAAGGCTTTAAGTACTCCATACTTGATTTGTATAATGTTTTAGTTTCTTACTCAGTTGGTTACAATTTTCTTATAATATTTTTGTAAATTATCAAACTATATATACATTTGTTATTTAGTTTTTATAACTTGTTCATAAGAGACAGCTTAGGACCATTTTACACATATTTCTAGCTTTAATTTTATGTCTTGTTCATAGGAGAAAGCTTACGACTAGGTTTTTCTTTGTGGCTCTTTGTACTAAGAACTCTAACATGATAGAAGTGCATTTACTGGGTGGTATTTCATAGTATAGTAGTCATCTTTTTTTTCTTTTCTTTTTATTTTTATAATCAATTCATGAACATAAGTATCTTTAAACAGTGGGCTTTTTCTTAATCTAGTCTTAATCCTGGGCATATTAAGGCTACGGATCAATTGAGTAAGCAACATTTATTGAAGTTCAAGATATAGAAAAATCGAGATTGTTGAGATCGGAACGATTAGCTAATCATATGCTTGTATAAATTTATAATTATATGTGAATATTTTTATTGCTAGGAATTACGCATAATGTGTTGCCTTTGTAAACGACTATGACATATTTTTTTTTCTCAATAAGTTTCTACTTGTAAATATTGATATACATATACAAGAATGATCCTCCCATATCATATCAGTTATGTGCTTGTTCCATACTTAGTTGACCATCAGGATCCTCCCCGCATCCTTACGTCCAAAAGGTCTGTACCCCATATTTTCACGTACATTAAGGAGTTAATTTCGTATTATATACGTATGTTTTTAATATTTTTGTTGAGAAATTAAGTTCAATGAAAATATTAAATAAAAGTAATTTAAATAAAATTTAATAAAAGTAATTAATTTATGTTTATAAATAATATTTCACGTTATTTTAAGTTTTATTAAATATTTTGACAAGTTTCTAAAAATAGAATTTTTAGAGTTTCCTAAATTGTTTATAAACAAGGGCATAAAAGTAATTTCAAGCATTAAGGGTATTTATGTAATTGCACCAAATCTTATTATGGGGCCTATAAATACTCCTTAAAACCCAAAATCTCAGATTTAATTTGCAATCTTAGAGTTTTAGGATTTAAATAAAATTTGAGAGGAAAAAAAAAATTCGAAACAAAAAAAATTAGAAAAGGATTTCCGAAAACAGAAAATAAAAATAAAACTAATTGTGCACTCGTTCTCTTCCTCGCCACTCCCCTTCGTCGTTGTTGCCACTGCCCTCGCCGCTACGCGCCACTTGCTACTGGTGCCCCTTTCGCCAGCCATTACCCTCGCCTGTCCTCCTTCCTCCCCTTAGTTATTTTCGAATTCTCATATTTAAAAAAAAAATATTCTTCTTTTTTTGTTAATTTAATCTTGCAAAAATTCATATTTATAGTTATGTTTATTCAGGTTTTTACGATTTTAATCATGTCTAACAAAGTTATGTTTATGTTTAAAGTATGAATTTATAAAGTTGATAATGAAATTTGAAATTTAGCTCTATGAAATTATGAAATTCATGATTTTTTGGCTTTTAATGATTTGAACTGCAATATTATGATCATGAATTGTTGTATGATTTTGTGATGATTTTATGAAATTTTGATTGATTTTAAAGAGTTTTAAAATTGTATTATCATGTTGTCCAACTTTTTTAATCACGAAAACTAATAGTAAAAATATTATGAACATGTTTTGCTTCATGAAAAATTATTTTAAAGCATACATTTAATTCATGATGATGATAATTAGGGTTGTACAAAAAATTCCGATTCCGAATTTCCTTTTCGAAAAATCGGATATCCGGTCCGGTTTTTAAAAATTCGAGAAAACCATATACCAGATCGGAACCAAAATGGGATTTTTTAAATCCGGATTCCGAATTTTAAAGGAAAACATAAACCAAAAAAACAGGATATTTGGTTTTCCGAACAGGTTTCTTTAAATGAAAAATGAGGTTTTTAGAAGAAATTTGGTTAAAAAAAACAGATCCGGCATTCCGGATTTTCCGGATATTCGAATTTTTGGAATTCCGATTAGTCCGAATGGGATTTGGAATGCATTTTTTTACTCTGAAAATTCCGGTTTTCCACATCGTAAAATTTTTGGTATCCGGTTTTGCACACCCCTGATGATAGTAAATTGTAAAAGAGTTTTATGATGGATTTATGATGTTTAGATGAATTTTTTCATGAGTTTTGAATAATTAAACAAAGTTGTGAATTTTTATTAACACATGCTCATGCACAATAGAAATAGTAACACTTGAAATAAGTAGTCATAACTATTTTTAATGCATCTAAATATTGTATGATGATCTTAGAACATGACTATAGTGTTTTATGATCAAAATATGATGTTTATAACTGTTTTAAAGTGATTTTAGAGAATTTTACGAAGCTGCCATTTTTGGAAACTTGCCAAAAATCAAGTATTATGGAAATATTAAAATAAAGTATGGAATTGAATAGAGACCATATAGGGAACATTTTTGACAAGTTTCCAACGTAAAAAGTTATTCTATAGTTGTTTTAGAAGTTAGTCAACAAGGTTCTAATTTAGATTCGATTTTCTCTACTTAGGAGACTTCGCGCTAGTTGATTTCTAGGAGTTGTGGCGGATCACCACTACAACACAAGGTACATAAGTACTCAAGGCGGTTATAGAATTAGAGTTCATGCGTGGTGGATGATCTTGTATGTTATGCTTGTAAATATAAGTTGTTGCTTGATTGACTTTGAGTTGACATGCATGAAAAGTTTATGAAAGCATGAGTTTATATGGTTTTGACATTCCACATCTATAATAATATAAATTCTTAATGATTATATTGGAATGTTGAATTTATTGTTAAAGTTGGCCAACAGCTTATTGAAGAAGAAAGAAAGTTAGTTAAGTTGGTTAGTTAGTTAATCAACAAGGAAGGTAGTTTGTGAATTTTTATTAACATGATTATAAGAAGTTAATGGGCAAATATTTATATGCATATAGCCACTCACAGTTTAATGTGTGGTAAAGGAAGTTTAGTTAAATAAAGGACACACAAAGGCATTATTTTTAGAATCACCTAAAATCAAAGATAATTAATATGGTTTATTTGATTATATGCATGCTTTTAGGTGATGTTGTATGTGATTCAAACAATGTTAAAACGATTAATCACGTAAAGTGAAAGAGGATTCGCACCTTCAATATGAACAATTGGGGGGGGGGGGGG
>PYUH01000271.1:515778-572318 GCA_016808085.1 Suaeda aralocaspica
AGGGGGGGGGGGGGGGGGTTCGTATCGAACAGTGATCTATGACTTCTAATCAGGGAACAAGACGTTGCACTCTTTTATATTATCAATGCGCTGGAATTATGTCACTTTATGTGACATAGGTATTACCTTCTTTGAGTTGCTCCCAATTTGGTGCCCAATTGGGCGATTTTAAAGGAAAGGAAACATGTTCGATGCGAAATCAAAAGTTTAATTATAATAAGTAATATTGTTTGAGTTGAGTCTATGCAGCGGTGAAAAGTTGTCAACGGTAAGAAGTATACTTGTGCTACTTTTATTTTATTTTCATTATTAATCATGTTTTGCATAGTCTCTGATATTTATGTACTCAGCTTTACTTACTATGTGTTTTGTGTGCATGGATTTTTCTTTGACTCGGCCCTACTATGACCCACTTGATTGTTAGTAGTTGTCCAGATCAATAATAGAAAGCTAGAGGTACAAGTGGGCATAAGTCAACCATGTTGGGTTGGAGTATTAGCGCTTGCATTGTAATTTGCGTATACATGTGAACTTGATACTTAATTCAGCTATTGTTGGATGTTGAGTTTTGATTTCTGAAGCTTAAGTTTTATTTGATTTTTGAAGGGCCATTAGGATTGTTTGAAGCGTAACAAAGACTTATTTGGTTTTTCTTTGGATTTTGACTTTGGTTTGTTTTAAGTTTAGTTCAGTTTTGTTTTGAGTATTAATTTTGGTTTTGGTTTTTAAAGACTTCCGTTGTAGTACTTTCATAAAAGCCTTAGCCGTTATTAGGGTGGCGGGAATACTTAGGTTTTTCCTAGTAAATTAGGAGTTTTAATAATTAATATTCTTTATTTACATTACAATATCCTGCAGAAAATCTAGAGGAAGTTAGAAAATTCCACGGTATTACAAAGTGGTTATAAGAGCTTAGTTTTCGAAATAAAATTTAATTTTTATATTTGGGGGTACCCTAAGTAATATTTTGGAAAGAGGAATTTCTTATTTTTAGAAAGTTACTAGGAATGGAAATTATTTGAAGTTAGTAATTTCCGAAAATAGAAATTTATGTAAAAGAAATGTTTTCAAATCATTTACATGCGCAGGTATGCAAGGAATTCAGGTAGGTACTATGTGTTATTCTATTCATTTCATTCGAGGACTTCAAAGCTACACTAAGTATAAGGATCGAAATTGTCAATGTCGTTGTGATTGGTGGTATTTGGAAGATTACATCGCAAAGAAGGAGAAAGAATTGCTGGAATCAAATACAGGTGAGGAGACCCCACCCACACTAGTGCCACGTGGTCAAGAGATTGATGCAATGAGTGAAAATGAAGCTACCTCCAGATTCTCAAGGCTATGAGTCAAAGGATAGTTCCTGTTATGAGATGATGACTGGATTCTGAAGAAGAAGAGGAGCTTAACCCTGAAGAAGACATGGATAAAGATATTAAGGAAGATATGGAAGCTAGATGATATTAACGATGATCCTCGGTTCATACCCAAGAAATATGTGGTGTCTAAGGATAAGCACGACAATGTTAATGTTTAGAAGTTTGTTATATATATGAGTTAGTTAATGTTGTTTAGTATTGCTTAAAATGTTGGACATTTTAGATTGTTATTTACTTTTGCGAATAAGTGCCAGTGAGCCATAAGGAACTTTTGGAAACTAAGAAAAAAGAACACTTATGAGAATAAAATAATAAATGAGTCAAATCTTTTTTAAAGTATAGAATTTAATAGAGACTGTATAGGGAACGTTTTGGACAAGTTTGCAACGTAAAAAGTTAGTCAAGAGTTGTTGTAGAATTTAGTCACGAAGGTTTTAAATTAGATTTGATTTTCTCTATGTAGGAGACTTCGAGCTAGATGATTTGTAGGAGTTGTGGCAGATCACCTCTACAACACAAGGTACGTAAGTACTAAAGGCAGTTACAGAATTAGAGTTCATACTTAGTTGATGATCTTGTATGTTATGCTTGTAAATATAAGTTGTTGCTTGATTGACTTTGAGTTGACATGCATGAGAAGTTTATGAAATTATGAAAAGCTTGATTTTATATTCTTTTGACAGATCACCTCTACAACACAAGGTACGTAAGTACTAAAGGCAGTTACAGAATTAGAGTTCATACTTAGTTGATGATCTTGTATGTTATGCTTGTAAATATAAGTTGTTGCTTGATTGACTTTGAGTTGACATGCATGAGAAGTTTATGAAATTATGAAAAGCTTGATTTTATATTCTTTTGACATTCCAAATCTACAGTAAAATAAATTCTTCATGATTAAATTGGAATGTTGAATTTATTGTTAAAGTTGACCAATAGCTTATTGAAGAAGACATAAAGTTAGTTAAGTTGGTTAGTTACTTAATCAAGAAGAAAGGTAGTTTGTATGATTTTATTCACATGATTATTAGATATTAATGAGTAACTATTAATATACATGTCCTTGAAACCGGACACACAATGGCGTTATTTATAGAATCACCTTAAAACAAAGATAATTAATATGGCTTGTTTTATTCTATGCATGATTTTATGTAATGTTGTATTAGAGTCATAACAACGTTAAACCGGTTAATTACATAAAGTGAAAGAGGATTCACACCAAAACTCTTAGAACGTATATACCTTCAGTATGAAAACTGGGGGAAGTTGTATGGAACAGTGATCTATGACTTCTATTCGTGGTACAAGACGTTGTACTCCTTTACATTTTCAATGCAATGGAATTCCGTGACTTTATGTGACATAGGTAATACCTTCTTGGAGTTGCACACAAGTTGGTGCCAAATAGGGAGATTTTAATGGAAAGGAAACCCGTGCAATGCGAAATCCGAAGTTTAATTATAATAAGTAATATTGTTTGAGTTGAGTCTATGCACAAGTGAAGAGCTGTCAACGGTAAGAAGTATGTTTGTTCGACTTTTATTTTAATTTCATTATTAATCATGTTTTGCATAGTCTCTCGTATTTGTGTACTCAACTTTGCTGTGTGTTTTGTGTGCATGGCTTTGTCTTTGACTCGGCCCTACGATGACCCACTTGATGGTGAGTTTTTGTCTAGAATAAGAGAAAGTTATAGGTACAAGTGGACATAAGTCAATCATGCTGGGTTCGAGAGTGAGCTCTGGCATTGAGTTTTCGTATGTATGTGAACTTGATACTTAATTTTGCTATTGTTGGATATTGAATTTTGATTTCAAAAATTTATGTTTTATTTGGTTTTTAAAGGGCCATTAAGATGGCTCCGAAGTGTAATAAAGACTTATTTGATTTTCTTTTGATTTTGACTTTGGTTTGTTTCAAGTTTATTTGTGTTTCGTTTTGATTTTTAATTTTGGTTTTGGTACTCTCGCCTTGAGGATATTCTTTGAAAGACTTCGGAGGTTCAATATGAGACTCAATCCTTAAAAATGTGCCTTCGAGGTTACCTTTGGAAAAATTTTAGTTCATGTGGTTAGCGCTCGAGGAATCAAAACCGATCAAACAAAGATTAAAGCCATTATGTCCTTGAAACCACTAAAAACCGAGAGAGAAATTCGAGGATTCTTAGGACGGCTTCAAAACATAAGTAGGTTCATCTCTATGCTTAATACGATATGCGGACCGATCATCAAGAAATTAATGAATGATGCCCCAAAATGATGGGATGATGATTGTCAACAAGCCTTTGAAAAAATCAAAGAATATCTTACTAATCCACCCGTTCTGGTAGGGCTCCTACCCCAGGACATCCTTTGAGGCTTTACTTGATTGTCACTTAAACAGCTACTAGAGTTATGCTACCACAAGAGATCGATGGACAAGAAAATGCTATCGATTAGTTGAGCAAAAAGTTCTCACAATAAGAAGAGGAGTACTACAACATCGAAAATTTGTGCTTAGAATTGGTGTGGTCTACGAAGAGATTAAGATAGTACTTACTCACTCATGCCGTTCACATAGTCAGCAAAGGAGATCCACTCCAATACCTCTTCAATAAGCCCGCAGTTAAGGATGCAGGTCAGATGGATGATAATGTTGGCCAAATTTGACCTTAAATTCATGTCACAAAAATCAATAAAAGGCATTGTCATGTTAGAATTCTTAGCCAATTCTCCAAATGAAACTCGACCTGAGGATTACGAATTTCCCGACGAAGAATTCATGATGACTGAAGAAGAAAGTTGGTCTTTATACTTCGATGGTGCCTCCAACAAACAAGGATGTGGGGTGAGTATCTATTCTACTCATCTCAGTAAAAGATGAGCATACATCCCATTTCTATAAAATTAGACTGTGATGTGACCAACAATGTTACTAAAAATGAAGCTTGCATCCTAGGGCTCAACGCGGTCGTTGCGCAGAGACTACAAAAATTACGTATCTATGGGGATTCTTCCTTGACTATCAATAAAATTTCTGGAAGATGAAAGTTTATAAGCAAGAGTTTAGCCCAATGCCAAGCTCATTTGAACCAGATAGCTTCTCAAACCGAGGAAATAGAGTACACTTACTAGAAAAGAGAAGATAATCACTTTGCGGATGCTTTAACTAAACTTGTGTCTATGGTTCGCATTCCAACCTCTTTAACAGAGATGCCCTTGGTGGTCAAAAGAAGAAAAGAACCAGCACAGTTTGCATGATTGAAGAGATAAAGCAGGTGAACGACCTCACAAAAGAAGATCCTTGGTATACCGACATCAAGAATTATTTAGAAAGTCATCAATATACCCCAAATACGTCAAAGAAGGAACAACAAACCTTAAGACTAATGACTTCTCAATACATCGTAGCGATCTGCATCTTCGATGTGTGGATAAAGAGGAATCACAAACAATCATGGATCAAGTGCATGCGGGTGTATGTGGAACTCACATGAATTATAAAGTGTTGACTTCAAAAAAACATTAAGATAGGATATTATTAGACCACCATAGAAGATGACTGCAATAGATATGTAAGGAACTGCGATAAGTATAAAAAATACATGAATGATCTGCTTGTATGTCCACCTGTACCTCATTCTCTTTCATGTCCTTGGCCATTCTCTGCATGGGGAATCGATATCATTGAGAATATCGCAATTGATTACTTCATCAAATGGGTGGAAGCTTCTTCATATCGTGTGCTGCAAGCTGCACATGTGCCTCAAATTCATTGAAACGAACATAATATGCCAGTACGAGATGCCGCACGATATCATTAGTGATAACATTACTCATTTCCAAGCTGAATGCGAGGAGCTCCACATGGAATACAAGATTCAGCAACACAAGTCTTTTCCTGATCGACCTCTAACTAACGGAGCAGTCGAAGCAGTAAATAACAATGTTAAGGCAATCCTCTCAAAAATAATAGAGATTTTCAAAGATTGGCCACTAAAACAACCCTTTGCCTTATAGGGGTATCGAACTTCAATTAGAACTTCTAGCGGCACTACACTTTTCTCCTTAGTCTATGGGATGGAAGCAGTTCAACCAATTAAGCTTGAAATCCGTTCTCTAAGAATAGTGCTAGAAAGTGAACATCCTGAAGCAGTAAGAGCAAGATATGATGCCCTGGTACTCTTAGAAGAAAGGTGGTTGAAATCTCTAATCCATGTCTAAGTCTAACAAAAAAGGATTGAAAGTCATTTCAATAGGCACATCAATGAAAGAAACATCAAATAAGGTGACTTGGTTCTCAAGGCATTACGTAAAACCGTCATAGGTCCAAGAGGAAAATTCTGCCCGAACTTGCCCGACCGTTGTATTGTCAAGAAAACACTTCCCGAAGGTGCACTGGAATTAATGGATGTGAACGATGATAATTTCTACAATCTCACCAATTTGGATCAACTCAAGAAATACTATGTCTAGATCATGGCCTTGGAGTTACTTGAACTACTATTGACCTAATTCCTAAAACATACATAGGCAACCACGACCAGAGGTTTGGCCCCTTTAATACATAAAATCCTCTCTCTCCTCTACAAACCTTAAATCGCCTGCTAAAATAAAAATCACCTATGTTTCAATTGATGATGTGTCATCTTAATCTAAAATTCAACGAATAATTATTGTAATAAAGCATCATTAAACACGAAATTAATGTTTATTTGATTATTGCAATAAAAAAATTCATGGCACGTAGGCCTTATTCACTAAATAATTAGAATGTTTGAAAATAAGAGCAAGCATTTCTAGTTAGCCTTAGGATCTCCCTTGTTTTCTCCAGTTTTTTAGCTTTCTCCTACTTCAGCCATCTTCTTGGTCACCCATTTCTTCTTCGTTGGGGCTTCTTCTACCTGTTTCTTCCCCTTCCCCTTGGTGTCCTTCTCTTCTCTTGGTCTTTTCCTTCCATTTACAGCAACATCATTGATCATCAATTAAGGCAGTCTCTCTAGTCTGTCCCAAACAGGCGCTTTCTTAGGACCAAGTCTATCTTTAATAGAGGAAGTTTTGGGCTTCTCTTCTATCTTTTCCTTAGCATGCCCATGGTCTTTCTTTTCAACCTTGCAAGCCTCCACTCGATTGAATGTGGAATCAGTCTTCATCCAAATAAGGTTGTGCTTGGGCATGTTTTCATAGTCGTTCCAGAAGTGGGGTCATAGCAAACCTCACGTGCTTCTCCAAGTTCTTCTCTCAATTCGTAGCAATACCATGTAGTATGGGCTTATCATTGGGCTTGATAGTATCATCGTCTGGAATCAATTGTCTTCTACCAAACTGCCTTATCACTTGGGTGGGGCAATAGAAGGTTAATGAAGTCAAGCAAATAATACAATTATATGAGGTGTCCTTGGAATATACCATCGCCTTAACCTTCCACCATGAAACCATCCATCGTATATGAATCTTCTTGTCAGCAAGAATATTACAATGCTGGTAATGCCTACACCTCCCATTCAGATTCTTCAAATTATATGTCAGAATGTTCGAAGGTGGTTACGTAAATTCAAACGATCCATGATCCGTACCTCTGGAAAATGGATACAACACGGGGTAAGCAAGAATTTGAATGATTCAAATGCTTTTCTTCCTGAGTCAACAACTAGAGCCTTTCATTGTGCGCGCATTCAAAATCTCATGGCATGATCGCTTGCAAAAACACAAAGGAAGATGGAGACTCACAAATTTTGGGACATTTGGAGAGTGGAAGCTCAAAGAGTAGTTCAAAGAATAAGGAACCAAGGGGTTTATATAGGCCAAGACTTACTAAAACTAAGCCTACAAGTACATGAGTCAGGACGCCCAACAAGCGTTACAGCACCCAATGGGTGCTCCAACACTCATGGGGCGCTCAGGCTCTGGGGGCTGCCGTTCATTTTATCCTTTTTGCTTCCTTCGTCTTGATCCTTGTGCGCACCTTCCTCGATATACGTGCCCTAATTCACTTGTTCAACTTTGACTTTTCTTTTACTTTATTTTCAAGGGGAATTCGTTCCCCTCCTTTGAGTCAAAGTCAAACGATTCGAGTCAAAATGAAATGAGTCAAGTCAAATACAGATAAGTCTAGTCAACGTCAAGCAAAATTAATCGAGTCAAGTCGAAACAATAACATCATGGTAAAATACAATTCAAGGTGAAAAATCATGGTAAAATACAATTCAAGGTCAAACACCATGGAGTCAAATATACATAGTCTACATATAGGTTGCATCATCCCAAAACGATAAAGCCAGATTCCTAAGTTGCAACATCCCAGCTGGTCGATCGCACATCAGAAGGAGTTAAGCCAAGAGACATGTACAATTCAGAGAAGCTCGGGGTGTGCGACCCGCCAACACTGGTGCCATGTGAAGGAATGGGATCCATCGCTAACTCCTAGAAGAAAGAGAAATCCTGAGAAGTCTATGAAGTGCAGCTAGGGTCGTAGGTGTCAGGAATGATATCAAGTTGAGGATGGTAGACCTCCTCAGCATGAGCTTGCTCCTAAGAGTTGGATGCTCCCACTGTCCTATGACAAGGGCCGGAACTCAGCTCATGTGCCTGAAACAAGAAAACCACCAAATACAATATTAAACAATAATAGAGAGAAATCAAGGACGTGAAAGAATTTTTTTATCCCCGTGTCCTAGCTCTTGCATGACATCGCCTCCATCATCTTCTTCAGCCGGTAAGTTAAGGCGTCGATGACCCTCTGCTCTTGCAGCATCCCTACACGAAAAATCTATGACAAAACAACTCAATTTTTGTTAATAAACATGCAACTTATGATTCAAGGTTAATAGACAATGGTGGGCTACTAATCGATCCGACTGCGGAAGGAAATGCCTAAACAACAAACTACTTGTCTATCGGAGCCTAAGGGATCATCTTCTTATGGATCACCCCGTCAACCTCATAGTCGCAGGTGAAGTCGACGTGAGGGAGGTGACCATCGCCATATGAAGACTACAAGAATTAAAGTCAAAATGATATAATTTTTCCATACACAACCGTGGATAAACATGTACAAAGTTGGGCTCGCTAAACACGGAAGAAGGTCTATCTTATATGTCTTATCATGAATCATGATAGACAAGAGACACCCATGGGGCAAAGTGGTCGCAAGCAACCCGGGACCAGAAAACTTTGTCGTAGAGAGCCTTGAGGCCAACCATCGACGTCGGGAGATCGTGACAGTCGACAAAGTCATCCAGCTACTTTTCCATGCAACACGCTCTCCTATGTACTAAATTAGAAGCTCAGGGTTCCAGTAGTAGCAGCGGTAAGCCGTAGGCCGAGCAGCATAGACAAAGCTGCAAGGGATGCCTATCAGGTCCATCTAGGGACGAAATCGGACTTTAGAGAGTCTTGAAAAAGAAAATAATATATATATGGGTACACGAAGCATGCATCAATGTAAGTGAATAAAGAAAGAAAGCATACGTCCTCTGCTCGAAGATTCCGGAAGATCAAGTGAGCCTCGTTGCTCCCTTTGATCCATCTAGTAGGAGGCCAAGACAAGGTGGATACGCTCCTTTAGACGAGGAGGGGCCAAATGGGGCAGGTACTCAAAGGCCCTGAACTACAAGTGCAACGAGAATGAAATAAAAATAATATATATATATACATATATATATATATATAATGAAAAGATTATAAGAGCAAATCATTACCTCAATGACCCTCCAAAAGGAGGAGATGCCATTAGCCACAGAGTAGTCCATCTGACAACAAGCAGCCCTTATGGCTCATAGGAGGGATGCGTATCCCAAACCTCCCCAATCATAGTCTTTGACCTCAGAAACGTCAGCATGAGCAGAAAGATAACGGAGTTCACAACAGTGAATACCCTTGTCACCGGTCAAGGAACAAGAAATGTGAAGGAGAAGAAGGATGCAGACCTTATGCTCCCTACTAGTGCCACAAAATGTAAGGCCCTTGCGCAACCTTACAGTACTCACCGATTTGCCTCTTCCTCGAGATTCACAAACAGGGCCTAGAAGCTCCTTCATAGCTGAGTGTAAGGGGGGTAAGGTCGTTGTTGGTCAAAACCATAGAAGAAGAGAAAGAAAGGTCGGTGAGGATAGCAAAGTCGAATGGGTGGATGGTCATCTCACCCCAAGGGAAGTGAAAGGAGTTGGTGGTGTCCCACATACACTCCAGGAGGTTAAGAATCAGCACATGCGAACTCTTAACCGTCTCAAGGTCTTTTAAGCCTTAGATGCAGTCATCGAAATCGCATCCCAAGAGAAGATCAAGAAGATCCCTATTCCGTTGGTTCTTAAGAGCAGCGTAACCATCCATGAAGGGTCTCATTGATCCGTAGGACCTCAAGTATTGGTCATCTTGTTATGCAACAGAAATGGAAGCGTTTAGAAAATGCAATACCGCATATTTTCACGTACATTAAAGAGTTATTTTCATATTTTATACGTATATTTTTAATATTTTTATTGAGGTATTAAGTTCAATAAAAATATTAAACGAAGGAAATTTAGATAATTATTAATCTACGTAATTATTTATGTTTATAAATATATTTCATGTTATTTTTAGTTTTACTAAATATTTTGTAATGTTTATAAAAATGGAATTTTTAGAGTTTCCTAAATTGTTTTAAAACAAGGGCACAAAAGTAATTTCAAACATTAAGGGAACTTATGTAACTGTACCAAATCCTACTTTGGGGCCTATAAATGCCACTTAAAACCCATATTTTTATATTTTATTTGGAAACTTAGATTTTTAGGATTTCACAAATTTTGAGAGAAAAAAAATATTAAGGAAAAAAATAAAATCGGAAAATTTTCGAAATAAAAAAAAAATAAAAAACTTCGCCACCTTCCATTCGCCGGAGCCCTCACCGGCGACCTCCAATTCCTGCCGCTCGCCTCCCTGCTGCCACCTGTACCACCTCGCCAGCCACCTCCTCTCGTTTTGGTATATTTTCAAATTCCTTCTTAAAAAAATTCTTCTCTTTTGTTTTTTTTTTTTAATTCAATCTTGAAAAATTAATATTTATATTTATGATTAATCATGTTTATATAGTTTTAATCATGTTTTTATAAAGTTATGAATTAGTTTAAAGTATGAATTTATTTAATTCATCATGAAATTTAAAATTAGGGTTTATGAAATTCTGAAATTCATGATTTAAGGGTTTTTAAGGATTTAAACTTCAATATTATAATCATGAATTGTTATTGGGTGAATTATTTATGATGATTTTATGAATTTTAGATTGATTTTGAAAGGTTTTAAAGTTGAATTATATTGCTGTCTAGATTTTATAATCATGAGAATCAATGGTATAAATATTATGAACATGTTTTATCTTATGAAAAATTCTAAAGCATAAATTTGATTTATGATGATAATAGTAGATTGTAAATGAGTTTTATGATGGATTTATGATGTTTAGATGTGTTTTTAAGGAGTTTTGTATGAATAAATAAAGCTATAAATTATTAACACGTGTTTATGCCTAATAACAATAGTAGCATGTGACATAGTAAGTTATAATTATTTTTAATGCATCTAAGTATTGTAAATTGATCTTAGGACATAACTATAGTATTTTATGATAAAACTATAGTATTTAGAAAGGTTTTTCAAGTGTTTTTGAGGAATTTTACAAAGTTGTTAGTTTTGGAAAATTACCGAAAATCAAGTATTTTGCAATGGAAAAATTGAAATATAGTATGGAATTGAATAGAGAATATACATAGGGAATGTTTTGGATAAGTCTCCAATGTAGAAAGTTAGCTTAGAGTTGTTGTAGAACTTAATCAACAAGGTTTGAATTTAAATTAGGTTTTCTCTATGTTGGAGACATTGCACTAGTTGACTTCTAGAAGTTGTGGCGGATCACCACTACAACACAAGGTACGTAAGTACTAAAGGAAGACATAGAAATAGAACTCATGCTTGGTTGATCTTATATGATATGTTTGTTGTTGCTTGGTCTGTTTGTGAATTGACATGTATGAGAAGTGTGAATTTATATTGTTTTGGCATTCCACATCTATTTATAGAAATTCTTCACGATTGAATTGGAATGTTATACTTGTTATAAAGTTGGCCAATAGCTTAGCAAAGAAGAAAAGAAAGCTATTTAAGTTGATTAGTTACTTAATCAACAAGAAAGGTAGTTTGTGAATTTTTATTCACACAATTATTAGAAGTGAAGGAGCGAATATTTATATACATGTAGCCACTCACAGTTTAATGTGTGGTCAAGAAAAAGGAATTTAGTTAGCCACTTACAGTTAATGTGTGGTAGAGGATGTTTAGCTTAATTCAAGGACACATAAGATTATTTTTAGAATCACTTTAAATCAAAAATAATTAATATGGCTTGTTTGGTTTTGCGCATGCTTTTATGTTATGTTATATGTGATTCATAGTTTGGTTAACCTATTAATCACGTAAAGTGAAAGAGGATTCGCACCAAAACTCTTGGAACGTATATACCTTGAGTATGAATAATTGGGGAAGTCGTATGCAACAGTGATCTATGACTTCTAATTGGAGTACAAGACGTTGCACTCTTTAATATTTTAAATGTGCTGGAATACCATCGCTTTATGTGACATAGGTAATACCTTCTAGGAGTTGCTCGCAAGTTGGTGCCCAATAGGGCAATTTTAAAGGAAAGGAAACCCGTTCAATGCCAAAATCCAAAGTTTAAATATAATAATTAATTTGTTTAAGTTAAGTCTATGCACAGGTGAAGAGTTGTCAACGATAAGATGTGCGTATGTTTTAGTTTTATTTTATTTTAATCAAAAGGAATTGCATAGTCTTTATTAGTTATGTACTCAGCTTTGCTGTCTGTTTGTTTTGTGTGCATGTTTTTGTCTTGGACTTAGCCCTACGATGACCCACTTGTTGGCGAGTAGTTGCCAAGAATAAGAGAAAGCTACAGGTACAAGTGGGCATAAGTCGTTCATCCTGGGCTGGAGTGAGAGTGTTTGCTTTGGAGTCTTCGTAGCTTCTTAGTTTATTTTCGTTTAGATTCAGTTAACTATTATTTGGTGTTGTCTTATTTCTGAAGTTTAAAGTGTTTGGTTTTTGAAGGGCCATTAATATGGTTCCGAAGTGTAATAAAGTGTTTAGTTGGTTTTTGTTTGATTTTAGTTTGGAGATTGATTTTAAGTTTGAGTTTGAGTTTTAAATTGGTTTTGGTTTTAAAAACTCTTGCTGTAGTACTTTCATAAATGCCTTAGAAGTTATCACGGTGGCGGTATGCTTTGGTTTTTCCTAGTTATTTAGGAGTTTTAGTAATCACTATTCTTTAGTATTTATAATATGTTTTCCAGAAAAATATAGAGAATGAAGTTACGACATTCCAGGGTGTTACAGAAAAGGTCAAGGAGAATTAGAAAAAAAGAAGATGACAACTATATGTGGAAAGAAAAACATCTATGGTCCTGTAAAGGAGGGTAAGAGATGTGCTGAGGACGATCGAAATCCATAACATTAGGTGTTCACCCCTCGGGCTACCATATGTTCCTTTTGGAGGACACTTGCAGCACGTCCTTGGTCTCTAGATGAATTTCATCACAAGAACAAGACAAAAAAATTCAAAGATAATGTTTGAGTATAAATTTCAGCAACATAACGGTTGTATATAGGAATTTCCAGGAAAAAAATAAAAAAAATAAAAAAAACCACGAACTATGGTATGATGATATTCGTGTTTTATGTTTTTCCCTCATTTTCGGTTCATTCTTGTACTAAATAGTTAAGATTGTGGCTTTGTTTTCATTAAATATCATCTTTTGATGTTAAGTTATGTTTTGGAACAGTTTTAGCGTCTTGAGTAGAGTTTTAGAGCTTTTTACGGTTATTTTATGCTTCCTCGGTTATTACGCGCGATTTTCGGTTTGTTTTATATGTTACAGGAGCTTAATAGGGAGTGATGAAGTCATTAGAAGCTAAAACAAGTCAAATTGTCTCGAGATGCGTGCAATGTTACCAGAAGCTACAAACGGTATTCGAAGTGATCGAGCGAAGAAATGATTACGATCGTTAAATTTTAGTCGCATGAAGCTCATGCGGGCGCAGCCTTTAGAAGCCTTGATGATCTATGCTCCCGCAACATAGATCAGCAACTCAAAAAGTCGTTGTCTTGAAGACCTGCGGGCGCAGGGAAGAAATGAAGTTTGGCTGCTGCGGGCGCAGGGCGTCTCTATGGCATTCCGTCCGGTTTTCATTCGCGATTTTCGCTTGTGGATTTTGTTTATTAAAAACCTAACTGCTATCAATACCCTATGTATTGGGCCTTAGACTAAGAAATCCTAAAACATTTCTCTCTCTAGAATTTTAGAAGCAATTAGTTTGTTCTTGACGATTCGTTTTCAATTTATGCAATTCAATGATTCGTTTGGTAATTTCATTCCTTTTCCTTTTCAATTCTCTTTAGCTTATGAATCTTTGTAGTTTGTTAGTTTTTAGTTTAGTTTAATTAGTTTTGTTAATTTAGTTCTTAATTTAGTTTTATTAGCAATTAATTTAGTTTTAATTCTAGTTTGAATAAACTCATGTTCATGGCTTTGTTATTTAATTTTGTTCTTGTTTTTAGTTCCTTTAATCATGAGTGAGTAGTCTTTTTCTCCAGGGCTAGGGGATCTTTGATCATGTTATGAATTTATTTTATGTTCGTTAATTAATTCTTGATTATTAGTTGAATTCCTATTATTGTTTTTCNACCCCTCGGGCTACCATATGTTCCTTTTGGAGGACACTTGCAGCACGTCCTTGGTCTCTAGATGAATTTCATCACAAGAACAAGACAAAAAAATTCAAAGATAATGTTTGAGTATAAATTTCAGCAACATAACGGTTGTATATAGGAATTTCCAGGAAAAAAATAAAAAAAATAAAAAAAACCACGAACTATGGTATGATGATATTCGTGTTTTATGTTTTTCCCTCATTTTCGGTTCATTCTTGTACTAAATAGTTAAGATTGTGGCTTTGTTTTCATTAAATATCATCTTTTGATGTTAAGTTATGTTTTGGAACAGTTTTAGCGTCTTGAGTAGAGTTTTAGAGCTTTTTACGGTTATTTTATGCTTCCTCGGTTATTACGCGCGATTTTCGGTTTGTTTTATATGTTACAGGAGCTTAATAGGGAGTGATGAAGTCATTAGAAGCTAAAACAAGTCAAATTGTCTCGAGATGCGTGCAATGTTACCAGAAGCTACAAACGGTATTCGAAGTGATCGAGCGAAGAAATGATTACGATCGTTAAATTTTAGTCGCATGAAGCTCATGCGGGCGCAGCCTTTAGAAGCCTTGATGATCTATGCTCCCGCAACATAGATCAGCAACTCAAAAAGTCGTTGTCTTGAAGACCTGCGGGCGCAGGGAAGAAATGAAGTTTGGCTGCTGCGGGCGCAGGGCGTCTCTATGGCATTCCGTCCGGTTTTCATTCGCGATTTTCGCTTGTGGATTTTGTTTATTAAAAACCTAACTGCTATCAATACCCTATGTATTGGGCCTTAGACTAAGAAATCCTAAAACATTTCTCTCTCTAGAATTTTAGAAGCAATTAGTTTGTTCTTGACGATTCGTTTTCAATTTATGCAATTCAATGATTCGTTTGGTAATTTCATTCCTTTTCCTTTTCAATTCTCTTTAGCTTATGAATCTTTGTAGTTTGTTAGTTTTTAGTTTAGTTTAATTAGTTTTGTTAATTTAGTTCTTAATTTAGTTTTATTAGCAATTAATTTAGTTTTAATTCTAGTTTGAATAAACTCATGTTCATGGCTTTGTTATTTAATTTTGTTCTTGTTTTTAGTTCCTTTAATCATGAGTGAGTAGTCTTTTTCTCCAGGGCTAGGGGATCTTTGATCATGTTATGAATTTATTTTATGTTCGTTAATTAATTCTTGATTATTAGTTGAATTCCTATTATTGTTTTTCATCGATTGCAATTAAATTGTGGCCAGATTTAGTTGTGAGTTAGGTAATTGTCGAAATCGAGGTCGAGAGGTAAGATTACCATAATTAGACCACTGAATAATAAGAAAAACGAATTTATGTGATCGAGAGCCGGTAAAGGAGTTTTGAGGGAGTCTAAGTTCGAGAGAATTAGTGAGCCCTAGTTTAATTAATGTCAAGGAATTGATTAATGAATGTTTTATAAGTTTGTTGATTGATCATAGTGAAGCAACTGCCCTAGGTGTTTATTATGAGAGTTAATTCGTCAATTTCCCGTCATTTCCTTAGTTTTAGTTTTGTTTTCTTAGTTTTAGTTGCTATATTAGAACTTTCCACAAAGGCCCCTTACACAATTTAGACTTTTTAGAACTAATAGTGTTTAATCGCTTCCCTGAGGATTCAATCCCTACTTTCCTAGCTATATTAGTTAGAGTTGTTCGGTATTTTTGAGAGGTGTGCGATAGCCTTGTTCAAATTTTGGCGGGGAGGCAATTTTTAATTCTAATAGTCGAGTTGAAATTGTTCTTTTTGTTTTTAATTCTTATTTTATTTCCTCACCTCAAGGAACCTTCACGTTCTTTGAGGTAGTTCTCATTTCAACTTCGAGTTTCGATTGTGTGCAGATATTTAGTTTTATGACGGTTTGGATTGGTCCTGAACCAGAAAGATCATTGCATAAGCGGAGTCGTAGAAGGAAGCGGAGATTGCGGAGAGTCATTCTTTCCGAACGGACACTGACTGATCTGACACAACTTTTTGCTGATTTGAATACTTCCGATAGTTCCGATAGGAAGAGATAGTAGAATCACAGTTCAACGAGAACAACGTACCACCGCCATCGCCGCCGCCACCACTAAGGTCCTTAAAAGACTATTCTCAGCCGAGTTCTGCAATAGTGGGAGGTGGTTATCGAGTTCCTGATACAGAGGCTCTTAATTTGGAATTGAAGCAAGCTTTGGTGAATATGGTAGAAAGGAATCAATTTACAGGCACATTGAATGAAGATCCGAATTTGCATTTGAATAACTTCATTCAGTAATGCAATACAATTAAGCAAGCTGGTGTGACTCATGATTATATACAACATATGATGTTCCCATTATCATTCAAGGACAAGGCTCGTTCTTGGTTATTTGGCTTAAACATTGATGCTATCAATAGTAATTGGGATGAATTGACTCTTGCTTTTCAAAGGAAGTACTATCGTCCGGAGAGAACTGCACAAATTAGGAGTCAAATTACGAATTTCAACGAAGAAACCGATGAAACGCTTTATGATGCATGGGAGAGATTTAAAGAGTTCTTGAGAATGTTCCCTCATCATGGTCTTGAGAAGTGGTTTTTAGTGCAATCTTTCTACAATGGTTTGGATAATCAGAGTAGAACACTGCTTGATTCCGCTGCTAGTGGTCGATTTATGAACCAAGAAGTTAATGCTACGTATGATTTAATTGAGGAGATCGCCATTCATAATTCCCAATTCGGTAATCCTAGAGGACATGCTAAGAGAGGAGGAAGACATGAGATAAATGACAAATATGAGAGTTTGGCTTCACAAATCAATGCAATTCATGAAAAGCTAGATAAGATCAGCACACCATCGTCTATTCCAACCACGGTAGCTGCAATGGTTGCACTTTCGGGAGCTAAGCATACCATAGTTATATGGAGGAAGTATGTGCATTTTAAGCTTATAAGAATAATCCATTCTCCAACACATACAATCCCGATTGGAAGGATCATCCATACTTCTCTTACAAGAATACTAGAAATGTTCAAAATCCGCAGCAGCAACATTTTGCACCACAACAACAGCAGGTTCAACGATTTGCTCCACCACAACCACCAGGTCTTAGTAGGTCACCACCTCCAGCACCACTCCCAACACCTCCACAGTCAACTAGCAATGAGTTTTTGAAACTGAAGAATATGATGATGCGGATGCAGAAAGCCGTGGAAGATAAGCAGGCCCACAATTGACAATTGGAAATTTAAATAGCACAAATTGCCCAATCATCAGCTCAAAGGAACCAAGGCCAACTTCCTCCTCAACCTGCTCCCTCAAATGCCCCATCAAACAATCCACGTGATCATTGCAACTCCATTGCAACAATGAGCGGTACTTACTATGAAAATCCTAGAATGCCTAATGATGATACTAACAATGTTGTAGATAGCACAAAGAGGACTAGTTCGGTTATTATTAAGGACCTTGAGGAAGCAACTGTGAAAAAGGAGAATGAAGCCTCAAAGGGGAAAGAAGCACGAAAGAAGCAAGCTCCAACAGCTGATTCAGTTATCGATATGATTCCTCCCTCAAAGGTATCGTTGCCCTTTCCTAAAAGGGTAACCAAGAGTAAGAACGATAATCACTTTCGAAAATTTCTTCACATAGATAAGAATTTGCAAGTTAATGTACCTTTTACTGATTTAATTACTCAAGTTCCTACTTACACTAAATTTTTGAAAGATTTTTATAGTAGGAAACGTGAGTTGAATGTAACAGAGACAGTTGCACTCAATGAGGAGTGCAGTGCAATCCTTCAAAATAAATCTCCTCCTAAGGCCCTGTTCTCTTCAACTTATTTTTGCTTATCTGAACTTATTTTTGCTGAACTGAAATTATTTTTACTTATCGAACTTATTTTTACTGAACTAAACTTATTTTTGCTGAACTGAACTTATTTTTGATGAACTGAACTTATTTTTGGTGAAATCATTGACAATTTATTAAGGATTAAAATTGATTTTTGCTGAAATGAACTTATTTTTACTGATCGGAACTTATTTTTGCTGAACTGAACTTATTTTTTCTGATTTGAACTTATTTTTGCTGAACTGAACTTATTTTTGTTGAAAATAAGTAAAAATAAGACGAGGAGAACAAGGCCTAAGTTGAAGGATCCAGGCAGTTTTTCAATTCCATGTGATATAAGTCCTTTGTTTATTGATAAGGCTCTATGTGATTTAGGAGCTACTGTCAGTGTTATTCCTTTATCAATTTGCAGGAAGCTTAACATGGGAGAGTTAAAAGTTACTAATGTTACTTTGCAGATGGCGGATATAACTGTAAAATACCCTAAGGGTGTTTTAGAAGATGCGCCTGTTAGAGTCGGAAAATTCTTTATTCCTATTGATTTTGTTGTTTTAGACATTGATAAGGATGCTCACATCCCTATCATACTTGGTAGACCTTTCTTACATACTACAGGTGCCGTCATTGATGTTAAGAGTGGAAGTTTAAGGCTTTCTGTAGGAGATGATAACCTCTTTGCGGTCTATACATCGAAGGTGTAAGCCATTGTAATGTCTTTTATATAAATCACCTCCTCGAATGATGTAGTCGGAGGCTAAGAACGTTAAGGCTCATTGTTCTTTTTTGGATGTATTGACAAGGTATTGTTAATTTTCTAAGTAACTATTGATGTCACTGTACCAGGGCTCCTCCTTTATGGGGTCGCTCACCTCATTGTCTTCTTCAAAGATGCAAACATAAGTTGGTTCCTTTCTTCTTTCAACCACCAAGGGCATTACACTCAAAGAACTTGGGATGCGTACCATTGACGTTAGCTTCAGTAAAGCATCGGCAAACTAATTATCCTCCTATTTTAGGTAGGTGTATTCGATTTCTTCGATTTGTGAAGCAATATGTTCTAGGTGAGCTTGATATGGAGCCAAGCTTTCACTTCTAAGTTTCCTTCTTGCATAGATTTGATTGAGGATTAATGAAGAATCTCCATAAACCCTTAACATATGGACTTTCAAAGCTACAACGGTCACATTAAAGTCTAATTACACTGATATGGGTGTATGTTCATCTTTAGGTGAAATGAGTAGGACACCGACCCCACATCCTTGTTTATTAGAGGCACCATCAAAATATAAGGACCAGCTTTCTTGTTCAGTCATCATTAATTATTCATCGGGAAATTCATAGTCCTCTGGTGGAGGTTCGTCAGCAGAGAGTCAGCTAGGAATTCTGAGACTATGCTTCCTTTTATGGATTTTTGTGTCACGATTTTAAGGTCGAATTCGGTCAACATGATCATCCATCTCGATATTCGCCCATTTACCGCGGGCTTTTCAAAGAGATATTTAAGTGGATCTTCTTTGCTGACTATGTGAACGGTGTGATTGAGCAAGTAATGTCTCAACTTCTTGGTAGACCACACCAATGCCAAGCATAATTTTTCGGTGTTTGAATATTTATCTTCATATTGTAAGAAATTTTTGCTGAAGTAATAAATAGCATTTTCTTTTCCATCGATTTCTTGTGCTAACATAGCCCCTATAGCAGTTTGAGTGAAGGTTAAGTATAGTCTCAAAGGATGCCTTGGAGTAGGAGGTGCCCAAACAGGCAGATTTATGAGATACTTCTTGATTTTATCGAAATCTTGTTCACAATCATCATGCCATTCCTTTAGAGCATCTTTCTTAAATTTATTGAAGATGGGCTCACATACCATAGTAGGTTTGGAAATGAACCTACTTATGTACTGGAGCCTACCCAATAATCCTCGAATCTCCTTCTCAGTCTTTGGTTGTTTTAGAGACGTGATGGCTTTGATTTTTGTTGGATTAATTTCAATTCCTCTTGCACTAACCACGTGACCTAGAAGCTTCCCCAAAGTAACCCCAAAGGCAAATTTTTGAGGATTGAGTCTCATGTTGAACCTTCAGAGTCTTTCGAAAAATTTCCTCAAGGCAAGGGTATGTTCACTCCTTTCCTTGGTTTTTACTATCATGTCATCTATGTACACCTCTGCTTCTCTATGTATCATATCATGGAGAAAAGTGGTTGTAGCGCGTTGACACATAACACCGACATTCTTTAAAAAAAATGGCATGACTGTATAGCAATATAACCCCCATGGAATGGTGAAGAATGTTTTTTCCATTTCCTTTTCATTGATTTTGATTTGATTGTAGCCGACATAACCATCCATGAAGGAAAACAAGTTATGGTTAGCCGTGTTGTCAACAAGCATGTCGATGTGAGGCAATGGGAAGTCATCTTTTGGACTGGTCTTGTTCAGGTCCTGAAAGTCCATACACATTCTTAATCTTCTATCTTTCTTTTGCACACGAACAATGTTGGCAACTTAATTAGCATAACATACCAACTTAATGAATCCCTCCTTTAACTACTTTATTACATCATCTCGAATTTTTAATTAAACTTCTGGTTTCATTCATCTAAGCTTTTTCTTTACAGATTTAGCCCCCTGGTTCAGATAGATGGTGTGCTTAGCTATCTCTGGATCAATTACAGGCATATCTTCATAAGACCATGCGAATACTTCTTTGAATTCTGTGAGTGTCGCGATGAGTTTTGCCCTTTCTTGAGGACTATGTGTAAGGCCAATTTGTAATTCTCTAGGAGTGTCGTTGTCAGAAATGTTGATCTTTAAGTTTCCTCAATTATTGGAGTTTTATTTTTATGTTCCTCTACAGCCTTTAATTTCATTATCATTTTGAACTTTAGTTTATGAAACAAAGCAATCATATAAATGCACTACTGGAAAATACCTCATTTGCTGCGGTTAAATAGGGGGTATATGTTGCGGTTCAGGGTCACAGCATACCCAGTAGCAGCATTTAAATGATTCATTATATGCTACGGTTCAAAACTGCAGCATATAATCATGTTATATGTTGCGGTTCCTTAATTAAGCGCAGCATATAATGGTTTTTGGTGGGAAAAAAACAACTATATGCTGCGGTTTTTTCATATGAATCGCAGCATATAACTGATTTCCCACCAAAAAAGTAGTTATATGCTGCCTTTCTTCAATTTAGGCCGTAGCATATAATCAAAATTTATAATTTTTTTTGTTATTAATAACAATATTATAAATTATTTAATCGATTAAAGCAAAAATATAGTAAGAATCATTACAAGCACACATATATTAAGAATTATTTAAAATTATTCACATATAATATATGTACGGTACGAGTACTACGAACAAGTTAAAGTTTCATACGGTAAAGTAATATAAGCACAGCGTGCAAACTAGCTATCAACATGTCAACGCGTAATGCATCTCAACACCAATACATCATCTCAACAGTACTATTAATGCCGACTAATATAATAATTAAAATGATCGATCAAATTAATTCTACTAAAAATAATACGTCGTTAGGAACTTTGCTAACTTGTCTCGGACTTCTTCAATTTCTCTGTTGGTGAAAGGACCTTCCCTACTTGATACGCTCAAAACCTGTAATTATATTCAAAACCGCCCAAGTTAGATTGATCGATTCAAATTATCAAAAAGAATGTTAGGGATTCGATTATCAACAAAACAACCACAAGTTTGTCAAACATCATATGTGCTACACGTAGCCTGCTTCTCCCATATATAACATTCAGACTTAGCCTACAATTAGCCACTAGCTATATTGTTTCAGAATAGAAATTTCAGCACGTACAGCTTCAGAACAAGAAACAACAACAAACAACAACAACCACAACCACAACTTCAGAACAACAAACAACAATAACTGAAACTTATCAGAACAATCAGTTCTGTTCTGAAGCTGTAGAACAATAATAGAAGCTGTTCAGAAGGTTCCATCAAATGCACCTGGTCATACATCAAATATTATGTTGCGGAAAAGTACTTACATATGTGCAGAAAATACTGTATTGACTATTGCCAGTAGCATTGATCTTAATCGTTAAAAACTAAAGGTGCGTTCATTTCACTTAATAAGCAGATAACGTAAGTTCACTTAATACTGCTACTAAGACAGTTGTGATAAGCAGGCTGCAGGTATTGGATCAGTCAAAATGGTCTGGCCAATTGAAACACTGGTTTCATAGGGTGAAGAGTTGTTGAGGTGGGGGTTTTGTGTTCTGGAGGCTGTGTGGTGTTCGTGAGGTGGATGGGTGGTGGTTTTTGTGGTGCTGGTTTGGAGGGTTATGCAGGTTGGTGTTTGAGTGTGGTGGTGCAGGGTTTTCTGTTCTGCAGGCGTTTTATTTTAGTTTTGTTGTAGTCTTTGGCTTGGCAGGCTTAATGCTGCTGTTTTTTTTTTTTTTTTTTTGTCGTACTGTTGTTTGGTTGAGGTTGCTGGTTAATCTGATGGGTCCAGTTTGTTCCTGCTGTTGTTTATCTTAGGGTTTTCAGGCTGCAGTTTGTTTTGCTTCTGCCTTGATGCCTGTGGTTGGGGTGTGGTGGTGCAGGGTTTTCAGGGCGGCAACAACTTAATTCAACTCAATGACTCACAAATAACCACAAAGCAACAATAACAACAACAATAACAAGACAATCACGCACTCATTTGTAAACATACTATATATGTTTATGTTCATATACATAATCTCCATCAGGGAAAAAATTGAGGAATATATATGAACCCAAGGCCACCTTCGAAACACATTTTGATCCGTGAAATTCGAAACCCTAAGCCAATGTTATCATCATTTTTATGAGAGTTGGTGAATTGGTGAGATATGAGATTAAATGTTTCATTCATCAATGGAGTGAAGTTAGAGAAAGAAGACGAACATAAGAGGATGATGAGATGCGAAGGAGATAAAGTGAGAAAAATAGTGTAGGGCGAAGGAGGCGAATTGAAGGAGAAGAAGTGAGAAAGAGAGATAAGGGTGTTTTAGGTTAGTGTTGGTGAGAAAGAAAGGAATGACAGAATAAAGCCTTTTAACTTTTTTTTTTATATAATAAATACAACTTTATGTTGCGGCCATATAACGCAGCATAAAGTCAAAATGACAGCAGCATAAATATTATATGCTGCGGTTCCCTAATGATCGCAGCATATACTTTCCCTCCAAATATAATATGGACCATATGCTGCGGTTCTTTATTTTTTCCAAAGAACCGCAGCATATATAGTGTAGCATATATCAATTTTTGCACTAGTGATGGGAAAGGGAGCAAGGAGATGAAGATGAGGAGTAAGCAAATGAAGTCATATTATTAAATTCATTAAGCATGACATCAAAATTTGCCTTAGTGGTACAATCTGAAGGAGGGATAGACTCCGTGACAAGATTGTTTGTAATCAAGTGCTAGACTCAGACTCAGATTCAGACTCGTTTAACATTAGGCCTTCTCCTATGGTGAAGTTCATGATCTTCCCTTCCGGCGTAGTGATCTTCACGATCTTGCGCTATCCCCTAATCACTTGATTTACAAGAGTGATAAGCTTAGTGGGATCAAAGGATTCAGTATTCATAGCCATGAGCACCTTTTTTTTGATTGGTGGAGCACGTTTAAACCCGAAGAGACATCCAAGTCCTTGTGCATCAAGGTCATCCAGTTTGGATTTGCCTTTTGTGATGGGAGTTGTAACACCCTCGAATTCCCTAACCTTCTACTCTAAATTTTTTCGGAAAACATATTATAAATATTAAATGTATATAATTATTAAAACTCCTAAATAAATATAATTTTCCGGATGGAATGCTGTACTCATTTTCAACATTGTACCAATGTTCTCCAGGATACTTTTCCATAATTTCGAAAGAAACCTAGAATCCTTATCTGGCACGATATCCTTTGGAACTCCATGTAGCCTCACAACATGCTTTATGTAAGCCTTTGCAAGTTGTTCCATTCTCCAAGTCTCCTTCATTGGTATAAATACCGCTGACTTAGTAAGCCTATCCACCACAACTCATATGGTATCATTTTATAATTTTGATTTCTCGACGCTTGCAAGCAAGTTACAAAGTCCATTGATATCCCATTTCCATCTTGGTATTTCAAGTGGTTGGACGTCTCGTTGTGGTCTCTTATGCTCAAATTTCTCCTTTTGATAAGTAAGACACTTGCTAACAAATTTAGACACTTCTCTTTTCATCCTAGGCCACTAATATATCTTCTTCAAATCCTTATACAGCTTATCGCCTCCAGGATGCACTGAATACGGGGTATTATAACCTTCCTCCATGATTTTCCGTTTCAGATCCTCACATTTCTGTGGTACACACCACTTTCCTTTGTACCTTAAACTTCCATCCTCATGGATCTTGAAGTCCACAGCTTTTCCTACTTTTAATTATTCCTTTATTCTGTCCAGTTTCACATCTCCCTCCTGGTTCTTCTTAGTTTCCTCAAATATTGTTGGTTGGGTATTAACATTATAAATTATTCCTTACAACTCTCCCTCTTTCACTATTTCCAAGTTCAGTCTCTCGATATCCCTACATAGTTCATTAGCAACCACCAAAGTATTCACTCCATGCTTCGTTTTACGGCTTAAAGCAATTAGCCTTCCCTTCATGGTATTGGATATCTAAGTCATAACCTTGATCAACTCAAGCCATCTCCTGTGTCTCATGTTTAAATCTTTATGAGTAAATAACTTTAAACTCTTGTGTTCCGTGTATATCCTACACTTTACCCCATACAAAGTAATTCCTCCATATCTTTAAAGCAAACATGATCCCTGCTAACTCAAGATCGTGGGTAGGGTAGTTTGCCTCATATGAATTCAATTACCTTGAAGCATAAGCAATCACCTTTCTATTTTGAATTAACACACATACCAAACCATTTTTAAAAGCATCACTATACACATCATAATAATCACTTCCATATGGAAAAGTCAGCACTGGAGTTGTAGTCAAACGCTCCTTTAAGGTCTGAAATGCCTCTTCACACTTATCACTCCACTCAAAGTTACAGTCTTTCTTCATTAATGACGTCATTGGTTTAGCAATTCTCGAAAAGTCCTTCACAAACCTCCTATAATACCCATCTAACCCTAAGAAACTCCGTACATATGTTACATTCTTAGGTGTAGGCCACACCTTTACTGCTTTGATTTTGGCTGGATCTACTTCGACTCCCTCTTTCGACACGATATGTCCTAAGAATGCTACTTTCTCCAACCAGAGTTCACATTTCAAGAACTTAGCATACAATTCATTCTCCCTTAATATCATCAAAATTGTCCTCAAATGTTCTACATGCTCCTCTTTACTCTTAGAGTACACCAAGATGTCATCAATGAAAACAACAACAAATTTATCCAAGAATTGTGGGAAAATCCTATTCATTAAGTCCATGAAAATTCTTGGCGCATTGGTTAACCCAAAAGGCATAACAGTGAACTTATAGTGCCCATATCTCGTACGAAAAGTCGTTTTCGTTATGTCCTCATTAGCGATTCTTAATTGGTGGTATCCTGATCTCAAATCAATCTTTGAAAACACAGTATCTCCTTTTTGATCAAACATGTCATTAATCCTCGGTAAAGGATAGTTATTTTTTATCGTCACCTTATTCAACTCTCTATAATCAATACATAACCTCAACCTCCCATCTTTCTTCTTTACAAACAGTACTGGTGCTCCCCAAGGTGAAGCACTAGGCCTAATGTAACCCTTTTCCAACAACTCCTGTAACTGCTCTCTCAACTCACTCATTTCTGCAGGTGCCATCCTATAGTGTGCTTTGGAAATAGGTGTTGTTCCTGGAACTAAGTCTATGCTAAAGCCAATCTCTTGCTTAGGAGGCATCCCCGGAATCTCTTCCGGAAACATTTCCACAAAGTCCCTTACTACCTCAATATCGTCTGGCTTAGCAGTCTCAACATGATCCACATCCCTCACACTACAAAGGTAAATGGGAAAACCTCTTCCCACAAGCCTAGCAAACCACATTACTGACACTATTTTGTTGTGTTTTAGCCTTCCTGCCCTCTAATGGCTCACCTTCTTACCCTTATTAAAACTCCTTATAATAAGTAGAATAGTTCAACCTTGCTCCATTCAATTTCTCACTAAAATAAGCAATAGGTCTATTCCCTTGAACCAGTACTGCTCCAATCCCCGCATTACTTGCATCAGTTTCAACTTCAAAAGGTCTTGTAAAGTCAGGTAATGCAAGAATAGGCGTGTTGCATAGCATCTCTTTGATCCTCTCAAAAGCTTTTTGCGCGTCTTTAGTCCACTCAAAAGGCTTGTCTTTCTTTATGCACTCGGGTCATAGGAGCTACAATAGATGACAAATTCTTCACAAATCTCCTATACAACGAAGCTAAACCATGAAAAGCACGAACCTTAGTTACATTAGTTGGAGTAGGCCAAGTTCTAATTGCTTCCACCTTTGTTTGACCCACTAAAACTCCATCCTTTGAGACCACATACCCCAAAAACGTGACACTAGGCACCATGAAATAGCATTTTGAGAGCTTCCCATATAGTTTTTGTTGCCTTAAAGTTTCGAACACACTCCTTAGGTGATATAGATGATCCTCGTTGCTTCTACTATAAACCAAGATATCATCTAAGTAAACAACAACAAACTTTCCAATGTATGGCTTCAATACTTCATTCATGAGTCTCATGAAGGTACAAGGTGCATTAGTAAGACCAAAAGGCATGACCAACCATTCATAAAGCCCTAACATAGTCTTGAAAGCCATTTTCCACTCATCACCTTCTTTCATGCGAGTTTGGTGATACTCACTCCAAAGATCAATTTTTTTAAACACATTAGAGCCCTGCAGTTCATCAAGAAAATCATCGAACCTCGAAACTGGGAATCCATATTTGATGGTGTTGTTGTTGACTGCTTTGGAATCAATGCACATTCTCCAAGTTCCATCTTTCTTAGGAACGATAAAAGTAGGAACCGCACAAGGACTCATACTTTCTCTCACATATCCACGTTTCATTAGCTCCTCAATTTCCTCTGAATCTCCTTTGTGTCCTCTGGATTAAATCTATAAACTGGTTTGTTTGGAATTTGAGCCCCAGGAACAAGATCTATTTGATGGTCAATGCCCCTCATAGGGAGTAATCTTGGTGGTAGATCATCCAGAAACACATCTACAAATTCACGCAACAAAGGCTTCAAAATTTGTGGGATGGATGGGGAACCTTCTTGTACTTCCTTATCCATGACAAGAATTCAACTCCCCTTCCACCTCCCTAGAACTCGTCAAAAACGCCCCCTTTTTGTTCTCCATAGTCTCTTGCTTCTTAACATTCACAACCCCCAATGGATTTAATGCAATAGGTTTGCCATGGACATGCTTCTTGATGATATAAACATTAGTTCTACCATCATATCGAACAAAGCTATCATATTTTCAAGGAATTCCAAGTAGAATATGGCACGCATCCATAGGACAAACATCACATAGCACACTATCCTCAAACTGCGCAATTTTGAATGATAATAAAGCTTGTTTGGTTACCTTAACATCATTAGTATTGCTTAGCCAATGAAGCTTGTACGGGTGAGGATGATTATGTGTAGGATAGTTGAGCTTTTGACTCAACAAATTAGACACCACATTCGTGCAACTACCACTATCAATAATCACATCACAAAGTTTACCCTGAACTACACACCTTGTCATGAACATTTTGTCTCTTTGGGTCTCTTCTAATAGTGTGGGTTTAGTTTGCAAAACCCTCCTCAACACTAGAGCTTGACTATGTGTCTCAGGATCAACTTCCTCCATATCATTACTACTCTTATCCTTTTGCTCAATGTCATCTAGCTCACCTTCTTCAATGATTACGTCTAGATACGCTTCTTCAATCTCTCTTGCCTCTGTAACTGTGATGACCCTTGAACTAGGACAATTTCGTTGCACATGCCCATACCCTTGCCACTTGAAACACTTCCTCTTGTCATCAGGAACTGATGAGAACTTATTAGGTGTAATAACCCTAGATTTATCTCCACTCTCCACCCTAGGTTTAGTGTTTTAGGTGAACACTACCTCCTTTTCTTTCTTAGATTCATAACTTTTGAAGAAAGTTTTAGGCTTTTTCGAGTGCCCTTGATTTTCAACTCTCAAGGCTACCTTACGAATCTCATCAAAAGTCAAAATGGGTTGCAGTTCCACCTTTTCCTTGATAGATTCATCAAGTCCTGTAATGAATCTAGCCACCTTGTGATCCTCCTTCTCTTCAATATCACATATGATGACCATCCTTTGAACTCATTGATGTATTCCTCAACACTTTTAGAGTTTTGTTTCAAAGCATGCATCTTTAGGAAGTTATTTTCTTCATATTCATGAGGAACAAATCGTTTCCTCAATTCTTTCTTCAATTTGCGCCAAGGGGTGATTTTAGATCTATCCTCCTTTCTTATCTTCCTTTGCAAGCCCTCATACCAAAGACTAGCATAAGATGTTAGCTTTAGTTCCGCCACTTTGAATTCCTTAGAATCATCATAATCTTTGAAAGTGAACACTCTTTCGGTCCTCCTTAACCAATTAAGAAAAACTTCAGGATCCAAACTTCCATTGAACTTAGGAACGTCCATCTTCAAGTTTCGATCATCATCCCTTTGTTTATCTCACTTTTTTTGTCTCTTCCTATCATCTTCATCACTTGAAATTGAGTATATGACCTTCCTAGGTTTTCGTGTGCCCCTAGTAGATTCATCATCACTACAACTTGAAATAGATTCATCAAACTCATTGGATTTTTTCGAGCTTTTGGTCTTGGATCCAACGAATTGCATAACTTCTTCTAGAATGTGGCGCAATTCTTTGATTTTATTGTCCCTTTGAATGTCCATATCTCGTTCCAAAGGAATTCCCTTCTTATTGTTTATGGATTTTCCATCCTCCACGATGTAATTTGCTGGAGTATCGATAGTTTTAATCTCTCAATGAGAGCACCAAAGTTGATGTGAATTTTTGTATGAATACAAAACTTCACAAGGGATAGAACTAAATCCACGAATTTCTAAAGGCTAGGCCACCAAAACTTACGAATTTATGTTGATAGATTAGTCTTTGATTAAATCTCTAGGCACCCTCAAAGCCACTAATCAATCACACAAGAGTCCAAAGGAATTAACCACCAACTCACAATTTCAGTTTTTTTTGTTTTTTAAGTAAACAAAACAAAACTTTTATTCAATATCAAAATCTAAATTTTACAATCTAATGTTAAGACTATTTATAGGAATAATCAACAAAATCCTAACATAAGTAACTAAAACAAACGCACAAAAACACCCTAAATATCGTCCCTAATGACTCACAAATGACTCACAAGATAAGATTGTCATATCATCATTGCATCTTGATCTTATCTTGCTGACAAACTCTAACAAACTTTATCTAATAACGAAAATATCCTAACAAACTTCCTAACAACCTAACAAACAAGATAATCAAAAAATTACAACAAAAAATACACAAAAAATCGAAGGACCCAAATCTTCACAAAAATCGTAAAAAGCTCGCCACACAAGCATGCTTCAATTTTGCTCAATTTTTCAAGATTTGCTTCAAATCTTTAAAAAAAACCTTTAAAGATCTAATGTTTTAATCAAGATACGTTCAGGAAGTCATTTTCCATGTCTTTACGATTGTAAATGATGATTAAAACTCACCAAGAAATAAAAGACACAATGCCTAAAATGAGAAAAACCCTATCAAGTGAAGTCGGAGAAAACTCATTGGCAAAACCAACTTATTCCTCTTATCCACCATTTTCCTTGATTTGTGTGCCCACCTAGATATGTCTGACCATGCACGCGCAAATCCCAACCCTAGATGCGCCCATTAGACTTGAGTCTCCATAACCAATTAATTCTCCCATGGTTGCACCTTTCTTTGTATCTTCAATCAAACCTTCGAAGTTGTGATCAATATTTGTATCAAATAGCTTGATTACTAAAACGGAATTTTTCTTGCAACACCCCGATATTTTGAGCGGTTCTTAAAGGTCATACATTGACAGCTGAGCCATTGTCAATAAAAATCATAAGTATGTTGAGTTTTCTACTTATGACGGTGATGTAGAGAGCTTTGTTATAGCTTGGCCGATCAGTTGGAAGGTCTTCATCGGAAAAAGTGATGGACGGCTTTTATTGTTCTTGGATTATAAGGTTAACCAAACCATCGAGAATAGTGTCACCGACCACATCCAAATCGGAAAAGGCCTTGAGTAGAGCTTGTGTATGATTTTCTGAAGAGACAAGGAGTTTCCATACGATGACATCGGCCTTAGTTCTTTTGAGGTTCTTAACAACAACATTTTTCTCTTGAGGTGGAGGTGGTGGTGGACTAGCTTGAGTGTTGCTTTGGTTTTGAGCAACATTAAGGCGTCCTGTTCGAGTGAGCACTTAAACTTTGTTGTCTTTAAGAGGTGACAAGGGCCTTAGAACTTCAGCGATATTATCTTCTTCTTCTTCAATGAGGGTATGATAAGCAGGTTGTACCTCATTTCCAGCATAAATATCCTCGTCGTCACCGTCCCATATTCCATTGATTTTTAGGAAGGATGGGGAATCGATTACTTGTGAGATAAGATGTCCCACGGGAGTAATCATGTTGAGAGGGTAAGAAGATAGTTCATCTTCTTCGACCGCATTAATAGAGAACGCCATGTTGTCAGAAATTTCATGAAATAGTCTTTTAAAATCTTCCCATTCTTTTCGATGAAACCCTTCTGGCATCCTATAGGCAAGATGATACTCAGGGATGGGGGGAACCATGGGAAGAGGTTCCTCAATGAGCCAGCGGTATTTGATACGTCTTTCCCAAGTGAAATGGTTGTGTACCATTTGGTTGTTATATTTATTCCAGTATCTATTGACCATTAGGCTCATGCCTAAACTTGTAAGATCAAGTCTCTCCCAAATGTCCTCTATATGGATTTCAGCGAAGGGACTTTGTAATTCAGCATTTTTTAGGTTCATTGAAATGCCATTTGCAAAGGCAAAAATAACATTTCAAATTATTAATGGGTTCATCCCATCTAGTTTTCATTCTTTCAATATGAACCCTCTTCCAACACTCACGTACATATGGATCTTTGGAGGGAGGAAGGTCATCGGAGGTCTTCTCTCCTTCTCCTAAGATTTTTAGAGTAACTGCATCTTCTTCTAAAGAATTTCGGGGGACAGTATGTTCTGTGGAAGTGATTAGAGTGATTGGATCGCAGTAGAATCTTTCTTCTTCGATCATGAAGATGGCAACGGTTTTGGTTTAGATGTTGAGCTTCTTTCCTTCGGGCGAAACAGGAAGCCTTCCATCCTTAACCATGTATTGTAAGAGATTTTTTAAAGTAAAAAATTCTTCGATAGTGTGACCTCTACCTTGGTCATATTGCAGTACTTATTGGCATACCATCTTAGTGATCTCTTTTCAGGGGTAGGGTTCGGAGTGGGCCCTACTGAATTAATTTTGCCTTTCAATTGGAGCTTCTCAAATGCTTGAGTATAGTTCATACCCAAGGGAGTATACTCGTGTCAGCGGCGGAAAGGAGCCTTGGACTTTTCAAAGGCATTGATGCTATTGGAAGTGGATGCCCCTTTCAAATAACTAGCCTTATGGTGGTTGGTCCATCTTCCTTTTCCACTTTCTTTGTTGAGTTCGTCCTCAATTTCGATCCCAATGTGATAAACCTTTTCAAAGGTATCAAGGCCCAAATATTTGTGATGATTATTGTATTCTTGGATCAGGTTAGCAATGAAGATCTTGACTTGCTCTTTTTCGGGTGTCGTAGTTACCATTTGTGCAGCAACTTCTCTCCAACAAGAGAGGATGGAGGTGAATCCTTTCTTTTCTTATTGTTTGAGGATTTCAACATCCATTTGAGAAGTGTTAGCTTGAGTATTCCCCTTGTAACGAGTCATGAAGGGGTGTGCTATGTCCTCCCAAGTTTAGGTGTCTTTGTTGGGGAGTGAAAAGAACCATTTCTAACGCACGGGCTTGAGAGTCATAGGAAAGATCCTTAAATAGAGCCTTTGATTGATCTTCTTCACATCCATGTCGAACTTGAATCCTCTTAAGATATATTTCGAATTATTAATAGCCTTAATCGAATTTTGGGAGTTCAGTAATGGAGAAATTTTCCAGCATAGTGTCGATCAAGTTCCGGTCGAGGTTTAGAGGATCAAAGTAAGAGTGTTTATCAGTGACCCTGCTACCTACCTTTTCCATATCCTTGATAGTGTGCCTTTCATTTTTGAGATTGTACATCTCAACTCTCATTGCTCCAAGAGCTTGTATTAATTGGGTCAAGCTGAGGGCCATTTCATTGATCGTGCTTGTAAGGTCTTGATCACCCATTTTTGAGTTGAATTGTGTTGTCTCTTATTGAAATTGAATGTAAACTAGAGCGTCTTTTCGAACTAACCTCGTGCCTCGCTTCCTAATCTAAATAGGATTTGTTGACTTGGTTCGTGCACGATCTATCCTGGTATGAATGCATTATGCATAGTATTCCATCATCCCTTGATTTATTATATTGTTTTTATTAAGGGGAAGATGAAGATAATTTTTACAATATGTATAAAATGCAACCTATGAGGATCTATATGAAACTTTTATTCAATGCAATAAGCAACCATGGTCTATATGTGACTCTTTAGGTGAAAATGGTCATCAGAAAGCTAGAATCCCAAAAATGATATTTATACAAGCATAGCATATACGATCATGTAGCACGTCGCACATAACACACCTATTTATGAGGTCAAGTCCAACCTTAGCATAGGTTCTAAGAGGCAACTAGAAGTAAGGCTTCAGGTGTCCAAAAGGCACGATGACTGGTGTGTGTCCAACTATCCACACCAAAACTTAGTGGTGATCCAAGTGGAACATCCATTATGAATCACATAGGTCATATGATTCACGCGTCATGGTTAGGATGGATTTTGATTAATGAGTGGCCTTAGGTAGGTCACCTAACCATCCTTAAAAAAAGTCCCCCGAGGTTGTCTCAAGTATAGAACATACTTTATGAGACGTGAATCCTAAAGCAAAACCCTCACATGGGAATAGCATGCATCATGTCTAGCAAATAAAATTCAATATTATAACTATGAAATGACGAGAACTTTTGAGTTTCGTCCACTCTCCTTTAAAATTATAGGAATTTCCCTAGTGAAGTCGCCAAACCGTGGACCCCCGGCGCTTTGGGGGCCCACGTTCCCTTTTCACGGACATCAAATTCCTTTAGTTTGTTGCATAATGTGAGTATGCTTGGCTTAGGGGGTTAGTCTAGAAGCCCAAAACCTAAGTAAATAAGTCGCCGCCATGCTCTTTTCGGGAGCTCACGGAACCCCATTAGCTCTAGCCCGAACACAAATTGACAGCCAAGGATAAGAAGGTCTCATATCTCTGGATTCAGGACGAGGGTAAAGACAAAGTAGGTCACAATGTCCCCCCGCATATAGCGGCCTCTACTTGTTTTCATATGTAATTTTATCACCATAATATTGACTTATAGCATGGATATTTCCCGCTTAATCCTATACACATAGAAAGTATGCTACGCGGGTTTTGATTAATGCATACATAATTTCCATTTAAACATGCATAGGTGATCGCTTTAGAATTTAATTATAATCTTTATTTAGTTAGAACATGCTTTTAGGTCGTTTCAACTAAACATGGATTCTAAGTGATTTTAACGCAATAAACGTTTAGCTTGAAATCACATAAAACCTAAACCACGTTTCTACTTAAGATTAATTTAAATTTAAAGTTGAATGATTAATTAGCCAATATTTCTTGAATTTGATTTAAAACATGTCAATTATCTAAAAAAACATTTAAATTACGTAATCATGCAAAACTAACTCTTTTAAAGAACTGTAGATGATGATTTTGATGAAGTTGGCCTCATTTAAATTACCTTTCGTGCAATTGTCGACAACTTCTGATATTCGATAGCTTGAAGAACTTTAATTAATAATAATGATAATGTTAATGTTAATAATAATAATAATAATAATAATAATAATAATAATAATAATAATAATAATAATAATAATAATAATAATAATAATAATAATAATAATAATAATAATAAGAATAAGTTTTGAGTTTCAATGTTGATTAAGGTTGCTAGAAATATTTATGGGAGAATGAAGAAGAGAAGGGCACGACTTTCATTATTTGGCACGAAATTGAGGGAGAATTAGGGTTTAAGAGAATGAGATCGTTAGAATGAAAGTTGAAAATGAAAGCCGGAAAAGGTCGGTATTTATAGGGGTGAAGTGCGTAAGTGGTGCCATAGCACTTAGGGTAGAGCGCCTTGGCGCCCCCCAACGCCTGGGTTCTTCAGTTGAGCGCCATGACGCTCAGTGAGCACGTGGGCGTTCGTGCTTGGGCGCCTAGGAGCTCGTCCAACGCCATGGCACTCATGGCCCCTTTTTTCTTGACTTTTATACACGGTGAATCTCCGAAACTTGCATATTTTTGTATATTCGTTTCCATATTCCAAAATATACAAATATCACTAAATTTACTCCCATAAACCTACTTATTCACTTCCATAACCTATTTCCGTATTTCGGCAAACCTTTCTAGAAGGTTCGTCAAATCTGGACACATTATACTGATGTGAATATTGAACAAAAATCGCCACTCACAACAAGGACAGAAACTAGTATCGATTTCTCTAAAGTAAAGCACCAAAAAACGATCATAGGTCGAATAGTTTTATGTATTGGTTAAAGCAAAGCACCCTCACTCCTAAAACTATCCTCAGAAGAGTCTAAAGCCAAGAACCAACTCGGAGTTTTCAAATTTCACTCACTGGAAAATCCTCACAGTATTTTGTTCCGTGAAAAACAATAAATCAAAAACTCAAAGTTTTTATTCAATCACTACATCGAAATTGAAATTCGGTCTTTAGAAGCTCCAAGAACGTCGATGATTGAATCTTTTAATCAACAAACCTTCAAAGAACGTGATCCCTCCATAATTGTAGACCAAGTATGACTAAACAAAAGGAAAAAACACATAAAGCATTAAACACCTAAATGAGAAAAATCCCGAAATTACAATAGGATAAAGCTCAAAGGCAAAACCAACAGTAACCCGATTGTGAATGTCATCCTTGTATTCACATCACATACCTTTAATTATTTTCTTCGTTTTCAAAAATGATATACAAAAATAAATGATGACATGAAATAACAATAAATGAAATGACAAATGAAAATGAAATGAAAATGGACAAATGAAAAAAAAAAAACACAAGAAATATAAAAATGAAAACAAACATAAAAAAATGGAAATAAATGGAAATTGAAATATAAGAAAATAAAATGAAAATTAGAAAATTATTAAGCGTGTTTCAACCATCGTAACTCATCATCGTTTAGCCATTTCCGATAGCGCTTTTATTTATTTATTTATTTTCAAGCAATCGCCTTTCAAAATTGGACATGTTTGCGACGTGGTACTTGTTAATCATAGTCATTAGGTGGGACCAAATATAGGCGTCTACACATGTCGATTTTGTAAAAACAATAATCACAAAGTAACAGGATTGAAGTGCTTAGGATGATGTTTGATGTTTCGGCCTCATTTGAAGTACCTTCCGTGTGATCATCGAAACTACATCCTTTACTTGAATGCTCGAAAATGAATTTTAAAGACACTCAATTAAAGTTTTCGAAGATGATCATAGGTGTTTTTGAGAAAACGTAGAGAGAAAATGATACGAAACAAGATGATAACTTTGAAGGTTTGTCGATGGCTTCTAAGAATGATGCAAGTTGGGGGAATATGATTATGGGGATTGAAGGCTTTTGGGATCTTCAAATACATCATCAATGGTGTGTATGGTGACACACGAAAATACTTGATGATGAAGCAAGGAAAGAATGGTGGAATTAGGGGAATAAGATGGTTTTGCCTGTGAGTTTTTCCCACTTCACTTGATAGGGTTTTCTCATTTTAGGCATTGAGTCTTTTAATTCTTTAAGTGTCTTAATCATTTTACACCTTATACACATGGAGAATGACTTCTTGAAGTTTATTTGATTAAAAGATTGATCTTGAAAGGTTTCTTAAAGATTGAAGAAAACTTCAAAATGGCGCAAAATTAAACGATCTTGAGTGGCGCAATTTTGACGATTTTTCTTGAGATTGGGTTAAATCTGATTTTTGTGTATTCTGGTTGTAATTTGTTGATTATCTTGATTAGCAAGGAAGAATAGTTTGTTAGGATATTTTCAAATTAGATAAGTTTTTTAGATATTTTAGCAAGTTGCATGACATGCAGTGATGGTGTGGCATTCTTATCTTGTGAGTCATTGATGAGTCACTAGATTAGGGTGAATTTCTCTATTTTACGCATGTATTTTAGCATAGCTTAATTAGGATTCTGTTGATGATTATGACTATAAAAATCTCAATATTAATTGTAAAAATTCAGATTAGTGAATTCATAACCATTGATTGTTTATGTTTCTTGTTTTCACAAAACAAACCAAAACCGAAGGTGTGAAAATTTTCGAGTGTGAGGGAATTTTCAAACATCTGTAAAGATTGGTTCTTAGGCTTTAGACTCTTGTGAGGATGTTTTAGGAATTGAGGGTGCTTTGCTTTAACCAAAACATAAAATATTCGCACTTAGATCGATTTTCTTGGTGCTTGGCTTTGGAGAACCGAAATAAGCATATTCCTTTGTGAGTGACGATTTTCATTAAATCACTCACATCAGAAAAAGTAAAGAAAGTTGAGAGTGTGTGTTGTGTTGTGTTGTTTCGTGTGCCGAAAAGTGTTGGTGGTCGTGAATATTTATAGAGCCGGGGAGGCATCATCTTGACCGTTCGAGGGGGTGCCTAGGCGCTCGGCTCGAACTACAGGAATCTTTGATTCTTGCCATTTTTCTCGAAATTTGTGATGTTCACTTTCCATAATCCAAGTTCCTTCCCGATTTCATTTTATTCACTTCCATCAACTTAAAGTTACCTTATTTCGTACGGATACTTCTGGATTCATCTAAAGATTCGACATACGTGGTCGAGTGGCGCGTTCTATTAATTTTTCTGATTTCCGATAAAACGAAATAAAATAAATATTTAAATTAAAATTATTTATATGCAACTCGACCATCGGAACTTATCATTGGTTTTGTCCGACGATCATTTACTTATTTTTTCTATTATTCAAGCATTCATTATGGAAGTCATACTTGTTGTGTGACGTGGTACACGTTAAACATTGGCCTTCGGATGGGACCAAATGTAGTGTCTACAGCCGCACTTGCGCGCTTAATTTATTTTCTAACTTTTTGAAACAAAACAATAATATAAATAAAATAATAAGCTAAAAAAAGTAATTTAAGCGTATTTTGGCCATCGGAACTTATTAAGGTATGTGATGTGAATAAAAGGATGACATTCACATCCGGGTTATTGGTGGTTTTGCCTTGAGCTTTTACCTATAGTAATTTCGCGGTTTTTCTCATTTTAGGCGTTAATTTCTTTTAAGTGTTTTTTTGTTGTGTTTTAGTCATACTTGGTCACAATTAGGACGGATCACGTTCTTGAAGGTTGGTTGATTAAAAGATTCAATCATCAACGTTCTTGCAGCTTCTAAACACCGAATTTCAATTTCGAATGTAGTGATTGAATAAAACTTTGACTTTTAGGTTTTGTTTGTTTTTTCCACGAAACAAATATTGTGAGGATTTTCCAGTGAGTGAATTATCGAAACTCAAGAGTTGGTGCTTAGGCATTAGACTCTTCTGAGGACATGTTTACGTAACTAAGGTACAAGTACGGGTTGGGGTGCACTATATACGTATGGAGAAGAATATTCTGGAAGGATTTGATAAGCAAGTGATTTGCCTTGGGGAATAATCCAATGTATCTTGCTGGATTACAACTTTGGGGAATATAATCTCCATGATAATTAAAGAAAAGATTTGAAAAGATATTATTTAGGAATATTTTCCTAATTTGATGGACTTTTAGGGTTTTGGAACCATCTATAAATATTCAAAAGAACCTCCAGCCGCATCATCTAGAATCAATCTCATAATTCACGTATAATTTTCTATAAGTTTTTCACGATCTAGAGGTAGGCTTTTGCTTAGGGACACATTCTTTGCCAAAGGAATTACGATGTGTTTCTCAGACAGTTATTCCTCATTAGTTTGTAACATGCGTGAGAAGTTAATTATGCTTAGTACCTTTAGATGAAGCCATATAACAATTATTTGAGATAAATTGATTAGATTTTGTTTATTAATTCAGCTTTAATCACTTGAACATTCTTGAACTGATTGATGATTTTTATGAGTAGTTGGTCACTTAATTGTTTAAATCTGATTTCTATTGCTAATCAGTGACTTTGAGTTCATAATTGCTTGGGTCATTAATTATAGTAGCTCCCAATTGTAAGGGGTGTATACCTTCAACTTTACATTTGACAATTCTAGAACTAGACTAAATCACTTGCTCGAGTATTTGTTGTTGTCATGTTTGAGGTTTTCCTAATCCTAATGTTACAAAGGGTTAAATTCCTTGCTCGCAGCGTAGGGGTTATTCTTGGTTAGGGTTAGTGAAGGAAGTTCCTGATCTAACTACACCAAGGGTAAACACAGGTACAACACTCAAACAAAAATGACTTTTAACAGCTCCCATATAATAGCATTTTTGCTAATCACCGCTATCAAAATCTGCTAGTAGCGGTCAAAAAGTTAACAATATATGCTTTGATAACAATATATGCAGTAGCATTTTTGCTAGTAGCGGTTTTCTAGACCCGCAGCAATAGTGGGATTTCCCACCAAAAAAAGCTTTATTTGCTGTGTTTTCTAGAAAACCGCAGCAAATAACCACCCAAAAAAATAAAATAAAAACTTTTTTTTTGCTTTTATTGCTAAATTGTAGCCAGAATGTTTGTATATGTACAATAGTTGTAATAACAACTTACAACACATTAGAATAATAACATCAATCTCAAATACAGTTATTTACAAAAAACACTTCAAAGAGCATTATAACGGCAGCAACGGAAGTGTGGGCTTCTTGAGCTTCGGTGTCGGAGTCAGAAGAAGACTAAGAAATATAAAGGAGACGTAAACCAAAAAATAAATGGAGAACCCATTGACAAGAACACATGTCATTTATACGGTAAAAATGATAAAGGCGAGCACATAACTCCCACCAAAAGCACATGAACACAGATGGATTTTAGATAACGCATTGCCATTAAACCTCGCTAACAAGAATCATACATGAACTAGCAAAGAAAGCATCAAAACCTCCTAAACCAGAGCCCAGGTTTTCTCCCAAGTGTATAGAATCAGCGTCTTTTCCCAAATGCTGCAGCACAATCTGCAAGATCAAGTATAGGCACAACACAGTCTATCCCTTACAAACAGATTGCTCCCAACAAAACTAAAACACCCTAAAAATACCTCTAACCAAACCAACACAAAAAAAAAAAAAAACCAGCGATCAAAACACCAGCCATTGCCTCACACTGATGTCAAAACTGCCACAAAACAACTACAGATAGCAAGTGTCCACAAATAGCCTAACATAGAAAACTACAGACATTAGACAAAAAAAATTTGTTGTCCTCATTAATGCAGTGTCCATAAGAGACTAGAACATGAAATTCATTTAGGCTTAGCTTCAATAACACGCAAGAGTGCAATTATAATGACAAATTTTGTAAGGACCAACTAAACTAAGAACTATAACGATATGAGTCACACCTCCAGAAAGCACCATTGGTTCACAAGAGCACATTGCAAAAGCGAATTCAGCATTTTTTAATGTCCTGTCAGTATCTACATGACAAGGGATAAACAAATACTTGAGATTAGAATCAAATTCAATATATGTCATTAATGTATTATAAACAAAGATTTATTTTTAAACACAAGCAACTACAATATATAATAGAAGGTAGACTATCAGGCTAACAGATCAGGACGAGAGCTATGAGCTCCTAAAACAGCATGCCAGTAGGTTGATTTTCCACATCCCAATTAACACCTAAGGAAGTGAGGAGAAGCAATAAGTTAAATCATGCATTCATCATCAATTCAGCTTACTTTAAAGGAAAGCAGCTGCGAAAAGTAGTAGCAACTAGCATTAATCCAGAATCATTTTATGTGCATGCTTTATAACAAACAATTACTCACATCAGGGTTGCAGTGTATGTAGCCATGTTGTGTTCTATGGAGTTGTCTGACCCTTTTCACCTGAACAAAGAGCAAATATAATTAACAGATTAGAAAACCTATAGAAGGACAACAAAAAATGACATTGAATACTAGAGCTTTATTATTCCCCTGTTGCGGCAGGTTCAATAATATAAAACACAACAAAACAATTCTCCTGAAGAAAAAAATTGAGACATCAAACTGTCACAAAAATGTTAAATTTTAAAACCTAATACAATGCCAATTGTCAAGTATAATCATTTACATCTATATACGCACGCCCGAGGGTAATAGGGCTTGCCTAACTAAAGTTAATTGACCTATTTAGCACCCAAGAAAGTTGCAAAGCTTACTATTACCAACAGTATGAGCAATATAGCGACAACAAAGAACAATTCAAGAACAAATCAGAAGGATACTTATAATAGTTATTAAGAATAATATTGATAATCTCAAACACATTCGGAAATCAAATAGCAAAAGCAAAAGGCATAAATATACATCCCAGATTCAGATAGTGAAACCATTAAAATAACCCCAAATTATACAAATTCATAGATTAGATCAAAATAAATCTTGCATCGCCTTTTCACTTACCGCCTTACACAGCCCCCCTCTCCTCCATCGCCAACAACGACACCCGCCGAAATGGAGAAGAAGAGAGAAGAGGAGACGAAGAAAGAGAGAAGAGGAGACGAGAGAAGAGAGAGAGGGAGAGTATGAGAAGAGAGACGAGTGAGGAAATGGAGAGGGATAGGTTTAGGGTTAGGGTTAGGAGGGAGAAAAGAAAAAAAATTTAGTGGTTTTTGGTTTTTATACCCCTTCCGTTTGGGATGGGCTTTGATTATTTGTTTTGAATTTGTTATTTGCTGCGGTCATAACCGCAGCAAATAAAAAATGACCGCAGCAATATTTTTACATGTGTATGATCAACAACTATTTACTGCGGTTCTATGAAATCTCAAAGAACCGCAGCAAATGTGGCGTAGAAAAATCCAATTTTTCTACTAGTGTTAATCCAAAAGAAACTCCCTCCAAGTGCAAAGACCCAGGTATGTTTTCTATCCCTTGTAAAATTGAGAGAACAAAGTTTGAAAGAGCTATGTTAGACCTAGAAGCGTCCATAATGCCATACCTAAAACTTTTTATCACTCTCTAAATATTGGATCATTAAAAGAGACTAGTTTGGTAATTCACTTGCTACAGAAGTAATGCTTATCTAGTTGGAGTTTTAAAAGAATTCTGGTACAAGTTAATGATTAGTTTTTCCAGCAGACTTTTACATTCATAATATGGGAGAGGAACACACGTTAAAATTCTAGAGATTTTTAATTATTGTTTGATACAACATTCTTAAAAACTCCTAAAACTAAAATTGATGTTCATGAAGGGAACTTAACTATGGAATTTGATGGTGACATAATTATATCTAATGTATTTGATGCCATGAGATATCCTAGTGATGTTAATTATGTTTGTTCCATTAATGGTATGACTCCTTAGCACAAGGGTTGTTTGAGTTGAACAGGGAAGACGACTTGGAAGTGGTGATCTAGGAAAGTTTGGACGTAAAGATGTTAGGAATATGTTTCGAACATGAGGAATAAGGAGCTCATCAGTAAAATCAATAATATATACCTGTACCAATTAAGTCATGTTATTCCTTTTATAACATACCCACTCTCATGAAAACAAGTCCCTTCCTTTTGTAGGAACATAAATAAGAACTTAAACCTTGGCCTAACAAGTTAAACTACGCTTATTGGGTGATGAGGAAACACTTCCTCTATTATTTCTAACTTATTGTCCCCTTCTCAAGGGGAATCCTATTAGGTGTTCTTAAGGAATATAGGAGTGCTTTGGATGAAAACTTTCCAACATTGAGGGCATTAACCTATATTTATGAACGCATCGCAATTCTTCATGAAGATAATGTTAAACCATCTAGAAGGCTCAAGTAGAATGAATCCACCTATAATGGAAGTTGTTAAAAAGAAATAATTAAATGGCTTGATACAATTGTAATTTTTCCTATAAATGTCTTGATGCAAATGTAATTTTTCCTATTTTTGATTTTAAGTGGGTAAGTCAAATTCTGTTGTTCCTAAAAATTTGGTATACTGTCTTTGAAAATAAACAGGGTGAGCTTGTTCCCACTAGAATCCAAAATTGGTTGGAGGATTTGTATGATATTGCAAGCTTAATTTTACTACTAGAAAAGATGATTTTCCTTTACCCTTTATTATCAAATCTTAGAACGGCTTGCAGGCCAATCAAACTTTTTGTCTTTTGGATGGTTATTCAGGTTATACACAAGTTCCAATAGCACATGAAGATCAAAAAAGACAACCATTACTTGTCCTTTTGGAACATATGCATTTAGGAGAATTCCCTTTGGTCTTTTAATGCTCCTGCCACTTTTCTAAGGTGCATGATGAACATTTCCTCTCAAATTTTTACAGTTCATGGTGATTCTTTTGATATGTGCTTTCTTAATTTAAGTCTTGCGTTGCAAAGATGCATTGAAACACCTTGTTCTTTGTTTTTGAAAAATGTCAATTTATGTTGAAAGGTGTAGTGGTTGGTCCAACAGTATCATCTAGGGGTCCTTGAAGTGGTAAATCTAAAGTAGACATTATAAGTTCACTACCATACCCTAAAACTGTTAAGGAAATTCGTTCTTTCTTGGGACATGCTGGTTTTCTATTGTAGATTTACTAAAGACTTCTCTAAATGCTCTCCCCTATGTTTCATATTTAAGGAACGATTGTGTTTTATTTTTGATGAAACATGTTTGAAATCTTTGACACTTTAAAAGAGTTTCTTACATCAAGCCCCTATCTTGCAACCCTCTAATTGGATTTACCATTTGAAATTCTGTGTGATACAGTGATACTGCTATAGGTTTATTTTGGGACAAAATGAAGGTAAAGTTTCAATGGCCATTTCATATGCTTCCTCATACCCATGATCCTGCTCATCTAACTATACTACCACTGATAAGAACTTAATGCAATGGTGCTTGCCTTAGAGAAATTTGGTTCTTATTTGTTTGGAACAAAAGTAACTGTGTACACTGATCATGCTGCATTAAAGTACTGCTTCAAAGAAAGAGGCCAAGCCTCGTTTGATTAGATGGATTCAATTGTTCAAGATTTGATTTGCAAATTAAAGAGAGAAAGGTGCTGAAAATCATTAGCAATCTTTTGAGCCGAATGGTTCAAAAGGAACACACACTCCTTTGAATGATTCTATTCCAGATGGCAATTTATGCTATGTTTATACGTGTTCCTTGTACACTGATATTGTGAATTATCTTTTTAGTGAAACTTACCTTCTGGTTTAGCTAGATCTAAAAGAAAATTAAATATGAATCTAAGTATTACCTACGGGATAACCCTTGTGAAAATTTGTTCTGACTTCGACCAAATAGTAGAAGATGTGTGAGCATGATGAATTGAATCTGTATTGTATTTTTGTCATACTTTTGATTGCGGTGGTCGTTTGGCACATAGAAGAACAACACGTAAATTCTTAGAAAGCGGACTATATAGCCTTCCCTTGTTAGGGACGCATATTTGTTTTGTAGGAACTGTGACCAATGTTAAAACACAGGAAACTTGTCTAGTAGGAACCAATGCCCTTAACAATATTATTGTGTGTGAATTTTTGATGTGTGGGGCACTGATTTTATGGATCTATTTCCCCCTTCTTTGGAATTGTTTACATTCTATTGGCAGTTAGATTATGTGTCTAAATGGGTAGAAGCTCGGGCTACTAAAGCAAATGATGCAAAACAGTAGTGATTTTTGTTAAGAGACGTATCTTTATAGGTACGTACACATAAGGCCATCATTAGTGATAGAGGAACATATTTTGCTAATAGTACCTTACTAATCTGTTGAAAAAAATCATGTGACCCATTAGCTTTTCACTGTATTCACCCCCAAAATATTGGAAAGCTGAGGTTTCTTATTGAGACATAAAGTCTATTCTAGAAAAAGTAGTGAAACCTAATAGAAAATACTAGATTTGAGACTTGATGAGGCTTATGGGCTTATAGGACAGCTTATAAGACACTCATAGGGATGTCCCCATATCATTTGGTGTTTGGTGACGCATGTCATTTACCTGTTGAATTAAACATAAGTCTTTTTGGACGATTAAAGAATGTAACATGGAGTATGATCTTGCAGGAACAGAAAAGTTGCAATTGCAGAAACTTGAGTAGATAAGGCTGATCCTACGAGAATGCACAAACTTACAAAAAAAAATAAGTTATTCATGATAAAAGCTTTCGAGGAAGATGTTCTCTATAGGGGATAAAGTGCTGTTGTTTTAACCAAAACAGCGCTTGTTCCCTAGTAAGTTGGCAATTTAGATGGTCACGTCCTTTGTCATTACTATGTTTACCTCATGGTACAGTGGAGATTCAACGTCTGCAAACTAACAAGATATTTAGGTAATGGGCACAGACTTAAGCCTTATTATGAAGGTGTAACCTATCTCTCTAGTGGAACAAAGGCGCTGCTTGAGAGGCAACCCAAGGATGTTTCTTTCTCCCTTTTTCTCATATATTTTTGCAATTTGTTATAATTCATGGCTTCATTTATTTCTTTCATCTTGTGTTCTTTCCTTGCGTACTTGAGCTGACATTGGGGCAATGTCAGGTTCAAGTATGGGGGGAAAATTGTGAGTCTTTAATCTTGAGTCAAATAAAGTAGGCTCGGTGTTAGGTTCTTTGTCTTCATTGAATTGATGAACAATTGACATAAAAGTAAATAATTCCTCTTTGGAATGGTTTGTGTAAGATGATTGCTTTCTCATACTTGATAAAGAATTTAAAAGTTGACTTGTGTTACCTATTTCTCATGTTTGAGTATCTCCAAAAGAATTCATGTTTCAAAGTGATTAGGCACCAAGGTCATTTTACACCACATATCAACAAAATTCGACGATTGACATATCCAATAGTGAACCTATTTGAGTTTCATAACCAAAACTTTTTGATGTGTAACTCACAAAATTATTTCTATCGGGAAAAACCAATCGTTTAACTCTTGAGACATATAGCAATTATGAATCAATATGTAAGTGGATATGCTATGATATATTGGTGTGTCATTATGTAAAGTAAATAGAAATAAAAGTTCCCAATTTAAGCTTACGTATCAATGTCTGAGTTACAAGAAATAAAAAAGAAGAAAAGAAAAAGAAAAAAGATTACGAAGGTGAGTGATGGAGAACATGAAGAACTAAAAGTATCACTCAAAATAAAAGGTGTGATGTTTGTTCAAAACCCCGGTTATGTACGTGTGATGTTTCTTGACTTCGTTTAACGAGACGAGACATTATAGTCGTGTAAAAAATTTATAAAGGAGGTAATGCATGAAGTTAAAGGAGAAAGGTGTGATGTTTGAAAGCTCTACAGTTTCAATATCTTTAGCACTACAATTCTTATACCTTTAATCCTTAGCCTCATTACAACCATTGTAAGTCCTAATGATTGTACATGGCATTGGTGATGAACAACCAAAGGGAGACATGATTCATCTTGAGAGAAAACAAGTAATCAAGTTAGAAAGCGAAGAGTAAAGTGGTTGGCCATAAAGTGTTAAAATCAAAGTAATCTCGTAACAACAATGCTTTAGTTTTTTTATGTCTACGTTAGGCTTTGCTCGAGGACACCCAAGAGTCTAGTATGGGAGAATATGATACGTGAATTTATGGCTTTAATTGTAGTATTATCCATGGATTATGGTTTATTTTCTCTAGTATTTAGCATGTTTTATTTTGTATATAGTTATTTCCTATGATTTATTTGTCCTGTTTTATGTGTTTTTGTAGCCTACTGAGTTCACTGTGAAGTTAATGAGTAAGCCGCAATACTTAGCGTTGCAATAGAAAAGTACTTTCCTCCGGGATCATGTTTTACATAACTGACGTACAAGTAACGGCAGGGGTACAACTAATATACGTACGACGGAAGAATATTCTAGAAGGATAAAGATAAGCGTGTGCGTTGCATGGGAATAATCCAATGTATCTTCACTGGTGTACAACTTCAAGGATATAATCTCTAAGATAAATAAAGATAAAGATTTCAAAAAGATATTATGTGTGAAGATGTTTTCGTATTTTTTAGGCTTAGTATTTTGAACCATCTATAAATACTCAAAAGAACTTAGTCGTATATCCAAATAATCTAATTCACTTGTAAATTGTTGTAAAATCTGTTCACGATCTGGAGGTACATCTTATCTTCCTGTGTACAGGTTCTTCCCAAAGGAATTCACGATGTGTCTCTCAAAGAGTGTTCCTCCGAGTTTGTAACGTTTTGTGATAGTTAATTTATGCTCAAGTCACCATATGACGAGCCATGAAATTGATTGAAGACAGTTAATATAGCTTTTGTATTTATTAATTCTTTAATCACTTGAACATTCTTGAATTGTTTGTGCTTTAGTTATGAATTGATAGATTGTTATGATTAGGTGGTCATCTTGAGTTTGTTTAAATCTGATTTCTCTACTGCTAATTAATGAGTCTAAGTCCGTAATTGCTTGGGGTCATTATTGTAGTAGCACCCAATTGTAAGGCGTCGTACCTTTAACTTTATAATTGTGAACATTCTAGATCTAGGCTAAATCACTTGCTCGAAGTATTGTTGGTTGTCTAGGTTTTGATATTTCCTATGTTAATGCTATCAAAGGGTTAAATTCCTTGCTCGTAGTACAGGGGTTATTCTTTAGTTAGGTTAGTGAAGGACGTTCCGATATACTACACACAAGGATAACAGCAGGTACGAGTTTCTGTAGTTTAACTGTTCCAAAGGGCTAAGAGGTCATGATAATAACAAATTACATGGTGTCATCTATGGTCTATTGAGTTTTTGCTTATATTGGTTTGATTTCATATCTTATTTAATTAGTAGTTTTTGTTTAGTGTCCTCTTCTCTATTAAAAGTTTTGTTTAAAGTCGATATTGGCAAACTCCCCTAAAATCGTGATCCCAAACTAGTGTTACTGTTCTTTATGCTTTTTAGTTACGTTGATTTTCTTCTCGTGGGATCAACTCTTACTTACCCTAGCATTGACTACCATGTTTGACATTCCTTTTATAGCACTGTTATTACATCATAATGTTGGAATGTTGAATGAGTTGAAAGAATGTGATTAGTAGTCAATTAATAGAAAAGAGTAAGTTAGTTGATTAATAACTTGAGCACCAACAAAGGTAGTTAGTGAATGTTTTTTCACATGTCGCGGTGTGCACTAGTCAAGACCTGACCGGAACGGAACCGGTTAGACTAGAAAATCGGAATCCCCGGTTTCCTAATTGGGGGATCGGACCTGAAAATTTCCGGTCTGGACCTGAATTTTTTCCGTCCGACCTGTTTTGGACCGGTTTGACTGAATTTCTATGTTTTCAATTTTTTCCTAAAAAAATTACTCATTACTTACAAAAAATATTATTATCTTCTTATATATATTCTAATTAGAACATAAATATACTGATATATAAACATAAATATTTAATATTTTAACTAAAATAAACCTTAATAATAGTAACTTTTACATTAATTAACTAATAAATTTTGTTTATTCAAGGAAACCGGCCCAACCTTCTTGGACCTGAAATTTCCGGCCTTGGACTGGACCGAACTGAAAACCCAGAATCTTTATTTTCTTGGACCAAAGACCGGACTAGAATTGTCGCTCGGTCCGATGTGGTCTAAATTCCTGTTCGGAGTGGTCTGGATTCGGTCCAGACCGGATTATGCACACCCCTATTCACATGTTTTAATAGTAAAGTTTAATGGCAAATAGTACCCACTGACAGTTATTGTGTACAAAGAGGATTAATTGATGAGAATTAAGAATTTAAATGATATGATCACATGTTAATCGAGGTAATTAATATGGTATTCCATGTTGCTAAGTTTGTTATAAATGTTTCATGCAATGTTTCATGTGAGTTACAACATGTAATTAAAATTGATAATCACGTAAAGTGAAGAGGATTGCACCAAAAATCTTTCGAACGTATATACTGAGTATAACAATTGGGGGAGCTATAGGGATATTAATTCTATGACTTATAATCAGGGTATAAAAGACGTTGTACCATTATTATTTTAATTGCACTGGAATTCCGTCACTTCATGTGACATAGGTAATACCATCTTGGAGTTGCTCCCAGTTTGGTGCCCAAGAGGGCGAATGTTGAGAAGGAAACCCGTTCAATGCGAATCTCAAATAAGTATTTTTAAATAATTATATGATTATTGAGTCTATGTTATAGGTATATGGTTAAGGTAAACGTAGACTATGTGTTGTATTAAAGCTTTTTCTAGGATTTTCCAACGAGTGGTGGCGTAGTTTAGTGTTATGTACTCAGCTTTTGCTGATTATGTGTTTTGTGTGCATGGCTTTGTCCTTTGACTTGCCCTACGACGACCCCATTTGAAGACTAGTAGAAGTCTAGAATAAAGAGAACAACAGGTATGGGTGGGGCATAGTCAATCATGTTGGGGTTGAGTGAAGAGTGCTCTCGAGATGTTGCTTTCCATTTGCTTGTTTTGGTTATGATTTTTTAATTTTTGATTATGAATTGTGGATTGATTGTTGGACTAAACGATTGTTTTCAAATTTATAAAGTTTAGTTGGTTTGAAAGGTCGTTGTTTTTGTTCCAAGTTGTATTGATGAATTTTATTTGGGATCGTTTTAAATTTCTTATAGATCGAAATTGTTTTTTGAAAGTAAAGACTTCCGCTGCATACCTTTGAATAATAGCCTTAGTGCCGGTATCACTGGCTAGTGGGTAAAATTTGTTGTGTTTTCCGAAATAAGTAGAGTAGTTTCATTGTTTTAGTTATTTTTATTATTATTATGTTTTAAAAAATAATTAGGAAATTCCAAGGTGTACGAATAATACCTAGGGCTAAATTTTCCATAGGGCTTTTTGACGAGGACGTTGTATAATCACCATCGGCTATGTATAAGATGATTAAAGTGAATGACCTTCACTTTAGGGTACGCGGCTTCTTCAGCCATAGGAAATTGTATGAAAGATGGAAAGTTGTGTTAAAAAATAATTAACTCGCCTGCGATGTATGTTAACATGTGGTTTTTGGCAAGTACATTGGCTTGATATGTGTTTAGAGGCATATTTTTGTAAAGCTAGGCCTATTATGTAGTTGAGAGTGTTTCATAAGGATTTTTTTTGGAGCTTTTATGTGGATGAACCCCCTTCTGGCGATGTTTTATAAGAGTCGTCTCCCAGGTAATTCTTGATTGTTAGCGCTTTTGGGCCATTGCCCCCCCCCCCCCCCTTCCTGTCCCTATAGATGTCTAATAGGTGGGTATTCAACCCAAGCTTTTTTGTTAGGCTGGTTTCTTGAGTGTCTGTGAATATAATGCTAACGGGATGCTTGAATTGAAGCTTGTTGATGATGCTTTCACCATGTTTGCTTGTGAGAGTTTGATCGCTGCTTAATGATGTTATGTGCTTGATTGAGAAGATGTTGGGTAAAGCCCTTTAGTTGGAAACTTGTTCTCCTGGCAACATTTCATCTTGCATAAAGGGCCTAGCTTGCATGTTGGGTTGATCTATATGTCATGCATGACTTTGACTTTTAACTTAGACTTGTGTGACTCATGTAGTATGTGACCCTATATACAATGTTATGAATTCAACAATTTACTTTACTCCCTTTTTGTGACAAATGGAGGGGTATCGACTCTCCCCCTCCTCCCCCAAAAAGACAAAGGAGGATAATGCACCCAGAACTCTAATGCAATTGGTGGTCAAGAATAACATATGTTGATTTGATATTTAAAAAAACGAGCTAGATAGAGCTGCCTTTTGGTTCGTGGAATTGAGCACCAAGCATGTGATAATATATCCAAATATTTGGATATGAGGACGTTGGAAAAGCTTTTGATGATTTGAGACAAAGTAATCGCCTCAATAGGTGTGTTTTAGAGGGAGAGAAGTGGACACTGTGTTTGTTGGGAGCTAATGATGCAATGAATTTTTGTGATTTTAAAAGGCTTTTGTTTGTGATTTTGGGTTTTGTGATGTGAATGTAAGGAGTAGAGAAGCAAATATTGTTTATGATTGCTCAAGTGTGTCATGTGAGCATGTGTTCCCCTAAAAGGGAATGAAATGGAATGGATGGGACTCTTGTGATGACATAAGCCCCCAATTGGTGTTTGATTGGCGTGTAGGACAGGGCCGGCGAGCCGGGTAATACATTGTCATGAGAGATAACCCCCTAATTTAGGACGATGAGATTTTTATGAACATTGTATCCCCCCCCGCATCAAAGTGAAACCCTTTATGCGGGGTCATGGTAACAGTCTATTGTCTTAGTCCAAGACAGATATGGGAACCCCTTTCTATGCATCCCCCAAAGTTCGAAAGATGAATTTGTTGTTGCCATTTTCTTGTGAATTTAGTTGTGGTTGCCTCAACTTGGTCACTTAACTGTTACTTAATTCAGTGAGAGATGGATATCGTATGATGGGTGCAAGCCCACAATCTTGGAGAGACAAAAATTGGCCTGACTTGTTACTACTTGGTTAAACTGAATAGCAAGCTTTAGGCATATGGATTGAAAAGGAGGTAGGAGAGTCCCTAAAGGGTGTTGGAGAAAGGTCAAGTTTGCAAGAAAACTAAAGAATTTTCCAATTTGTGACTCAAGGGTGAAGATGATGACAAGAGAGAGTAGTTTGTTGAGATAATGGTCCAACTGGATAGTCTATGTCAGGTTCTAACACTAAAGAATGTGCTTCAAACGTCTATGATAGTCGATGTGACCCTTATTGCTCTATTGATGTGGCCAACCTCAAGGTGAAGCTACCTACATATCGTTATTGATCAGACTGCATTACCTTCGTTTCGTGAGAATGTTTTTGAATTAATGTGATTAACCGTTACTTTCCCCAGGCTGTGCCCTTTCGGTTTTCAACCTAGCGGGCTTCAGACATCCTAGTAAGAGGGTGTTAGGCTTGAAGTTGTGATTTGAGGAGTGAATATGCTTTGTTTTTAAAGATTTTTTGGACTTTGGACTTTGGACATTGATTTTGGATATGGGTTTTTAACTCTAATTTAACTCAAGTTTGACTGTATTAATGACTTAGCTTCATGAGTTGGACCTTTGTTTTGGTTTGATTTATCGAGTTAGGTTTGGATTTTGGTTTTGGCCATAGGTTGACTTGGAGTTGGGGCATGTTGAAGTTTTGGACTTGGTATTCTTTGTAGGGTAATAGTTAGATGCAAAGGTTTTGACTCATAGGTACGTAATGTGCTTTGACTTTTATAATATTTTGAGTTGAATTTTTTTACTTTTGACGTTGTAATTGATGACTTGCTAAAATATTTTGTTTTTTTTTTGTTTTTCTTTTTTTTGTGAGATTATCTCACTTTGATATTCAAAATTCTCCTTTTTTTTTCTTTTCTTTGTTTTTGGCACACGTCTTACCTACACACCAAATTGGGGTTTAATAGATAAGAATTAAAGGTGATTGAGTCTTAGGGGCCCCGATTTGAAGGGTCCCAATTTTTGGTCACCTTCCCCAAAACCGTCCATAGTCGATTAAGCCAAAAAATGGCTTTAAAGGAAAGGTGAAATGTACTTTTTTAGAAGTATTTGCAAAAAACAGGAGCGAAGGAATTTAATTCGCTCTGGCAGTAGCGTGACCAGGTTTGTCAGTGCGACTGTGCAGCGCACAAAGTTTGCACGCTTGCAGATGTAGCGCATCAAACTTCTTTGTGACGCTGCGACGTTAGCGTACAAAGTCTGTCGTGCTACGCCATTTTAGTGTGTTTTTAATTCAATTCTATTTTTCGAGTTAGATAATATCAACGATACGGATGATACTAGTAAGGCGCGCCATGAGTTTTTAGGAATCAAACTCATAACATGTATTTAGTTGATTACGAATGGGATACGTAAACGGGGATACAATCTAAAATTGACGAAGAACCCTTTGATCCCATGGGGAAATACTCTAAGTTATGATCTAATGACAAAGGTTGGATGCGGGGGTGAAGGACTAATATGGCGGTGCGTCATATTAGCCCGTAAGCGGCATTACTAGTTTTCTCTCATTATACAACCAGTTATATAAAAAAACAACAAAATAATATTTCACCTAAACTAATTACTATTATGATGGTGAATCATATAAAACTAATTAATTTAAAGTCAAATCGTCGTCTAAGATTAATTCAAGTTTCGACATGATACAATTTGACCAAAAAAATATCTTAGTTTAATGTGATTAAATTAATTCAAATTAAACGTCCTTTAAAATTAACAAAAAACATTGTGAAAATGAAATAAATATACCAAGAAATAAATACAAACAATCATATATAAAGTTAAAATTTAATACTCTAAAAAACTTACTCTTCCTCATTGATTATTGTTTATTTCGAGTATTAATTTGGACAAATTTCGATTTAATTCGTAACAATAAAAATTAACCCAATTTATTAGAAATGTAAATAAAAAATAATTTGATGGAGAAAGTTTAGTGTAAAGAGAAGAGTAGAAAAAGAGAGAGAAAGTAGGTGTATGAGATGATAGAATGTCGGTTTTGAAGTGTGAGAATGATATAAAAAATCAAGAAAGTCAAGGGTCCGTTGTAAAAAAGGGTATTTATAATAGAAAATGTGTAGCGCGACATAATTTATCATGCTGGCCAGGTAGCGTTACAACACTACAAAAAAAAATGTTCATTAGCGACGCCGGATCATTAGGGACGGAATGAATTCCATCTTAAAATAGAGACGGATTAGGGAACCGATTTGGAAACCAACCGTCTCTAAATTTTTAAAAGTCACTTTAAAAAAATCCCGTCCCTAATTTTATGACGGATTTGTAATTTCCGTCCCTCACTATATCCCACCATATTAAAATAGTGAAGGATTCAAAATCCTTCACTAAATTTGGGGACGGATGTTTACATTGCTTATATTATATATTAATTTTGTATCTAGAATACCATAAGTTGTAGGTGGTGAAGTGGTAAGAGTGTCACTTTGTGACTTTGAGGTCACATGTTCGAATCTTATTAACAACTTCTATTTGTTTGGTAAAATAATAAATAAATAAAAAAAAATAAAACTTTTTTTTTAAAATATGAAATAAATTATCAACAAATTTAGGGACGATTGCTGAAATTTCGCCCCTAATGTAGTGACGGAATTTAGGACGGATAATTTACGTCCCTAATTTAGAACGATTTTTTTGTAATCCGTTTACTACTTTTAAATTACAGGACGAGTTTTTTAGGACGGTTTAAACCGTCACTACTGCCGTCGCTACCTATATAACGAAACGACGGAATTGAAGAAGTAGAGACGGATTCAATCCGTCCCTAAAAACGTGTTTTTGTAGGCAAGTTTAGTAACGCTGACCAGCCGCGTGACACACAACTGTCACGCTGCGCAGCTATCGCTAGTTTTGCTTGTCACGCTGTTGCGTCAGCGCGACTTTCTGAGTCCGCACTACGCTAAACTCTTTTTTGTTTTTTCAAATCAAATATTGGGATTATATGAAAGCCAATAATGTAAGGTTTTTTTTATTATTTTTAATTGAAGAAAAATAGTAAATTAAGTCCATAATAATTGTTCATTCTAGCAGAAGTGGGTTTTATTGTTCATCAATGGAGTCTTGCCACGGGACCCACGGGGACTAATTAGGTGTCTACAGTTAGCCCCCACTTTGATTGAGTCTGAGTAAACGAAAATCAAGTATGCTCGAATTACTTTTCGAGACTTTCCATATTTGAAACCAAAGGGCTCCCTTATTACCCATGGGTGTATCAAATTTTAGAAAGCAATGGCTCCAGAACTTAAGTCGTTTTTTTTTCGACAATTGGAATAGTTATTTTTTTGATTATATCGACTTTCTTACTTGAAAATCGACATATGAAAAATAAGTTTTAAATAAATTCATTTATTTATTAAAACGGTCTAAATTCATTTTATAGCAAAAGTAATAAATTAGTCTATTTATTACGAACCTAGTAAATTCGCTTATTTTACTAAAATATACTGAACACGAAAGGTATTCGCTTATTTTTACATTTTAATTAAATCGTTTATCTACTTAAAATAGTTGAAGAAAAGGTCAAAATTTGCTATTTTTACGATTTTAGTAATTCCCTATTTACAAAGAAGTGTTTGAAGCCAAGATAATAAATTCGCTATTTCTTATTCTATTTTAGTAATTCTCTATTTACTGAATATATTTTTGAAGAAAAGTAAGAAATTTGCTTTTTTGTTACTCATGTGTAAATTCTTATACTTCAAAGAAGTTTTTTGAAGAAATATAATAAATATTCGCTTATTTATTACTATTTTAGCAATTTATTATTTACTAAGAATATTTTAAAGAAAAGGGTAATAAATTCGGCTCATTTATTAGCTTTTTGAGTAAATTCTCTTATTTTTGATGTGTTGAAAAAATTTAATAAATTCGCTCACTATTACTATTTGTAGTAAATTCGCTATTTACCGAAATCATTGACAAAGGTAATAAATTCGCTCATTTATTTACTAGTTTGAGTAAATTCGCTTATTTACGAAATTATTGAAAAAATGTACTAAATTTCTTATTTACTACTATTTTGAGTAAATCGCTTATTTACTGAAATTATTGAAAAAATGTATAAATTCGTTTAATTTAATTACACTATATTGAGTAATTCGCTTATTATTAACTATTTTGAGTAATTCACTTATTTACTGAAATTATTGATTGAAAAAATGTATAAATTCGCTTATTTTTACTAGTTTTGGTTAAATTCGCTATTTACTGGAAATTATTGAAAAGTGTAATAATTCGCTCATTTTTATTACTTTTTTGAGTAAATTCGCTATTTCACCGAAATTATTGAAAAATGTAAGAAATTTCTCTCATTTATTAATTATTTTAATAAATTCTCTTATTTACAGAATTTTGACAAAAGCTAATGATGTTGTCATTATCACAGAACCTTAACTCTGAGTATTTTGGATAAGGAGTGAGAAAAAGGGATTAACAGAAAACAAACTCAAAGCACTTGAAAAAACATTAAAGCACGTCAATATGCTAGCCTTGTAGCGTCACAAACCAACCAGCTGATGTACAGCTGACAGTAGAAAGGGCGCTACTCCTTCAGCATGGTTGCTGCTATCACGCTCCCAGTAGCTTTTCTTCATGTTGTGTTTGAATGTTTGCCAAATTATCAAAGTTGATGCTCACTTGATAATACATGGTAGTGTTGTGTAGGGACATTGCATGGTTCATTATTGGGCTTGAGTGATGCGCAGCAAGGTTGGTCCGCTCTACATGTTTGTATCGTGGTAGAGTTTAGTCGCCTACTGGCATCGTGTTTAGAGGTTTGTGACACTGAGTGTTAGCATAGTACATGGTCTTGCGCTACTCTACTCTACACTCTTTCCTTTAAGTGCTTCTTCTTTTTAATGTAAACGAGCTTCTATCTCCAAACATTCTTAAGTAAGATAATTTGGAGAAATATGAGATGAATTTGTGGCTTACATTTGATTTAGAGAATGATTTGTCTTCACTTATTCAATGTAGTCATACAAATGTCAACAGAGCATATGAAATAAGTTTGTTTTAATAACGATCAAGTGAAGATGCTCCCCAGCAATCGTACGAGTATTGCTTTTTATTTTATTAATAAACAAAAGTGCTTTGGCAAATGATTCTCCAATAATGGTTTATAGAATAAGTATCATGCTCCATTAACTATTGAAAGTGCTCTTGATTTAGTATGAACTTGTTTTAGCTTTAAATGTCATGAATTATATATTTGACATTTTTAAGAGTGGTATGTAGTTCCTAAGTTAATAATCAAAGTGATAGTGCTCTTGATTAGTTATTTAAGAGTATGGACTTCTAATTAATAATCCAAAAAGTGAAATGCTCTTGATTAAATTTATTTTTAATATAAGAGTACAATCTCTTACTTTATAACCAAAAATTAAATCCTCTTAATTTTTGAAGCAACTTGTCAAGAATAAGAAATCAATTATCCCATTTGTTTAGTGCGATAAAACTAAAAAATGCTCTTAATTTTACCTCAAATGACATAGCGCAAGACAATTAGTATCGCTGCTGCTGTAATGCGTGACAACTTGTGTTCTGCCTATGGAGCGCTGCATAATTTGTTTGCTCTTGTTAAGTAGCGCTGAAAACTTTGGTGGCACTCCTCAGTTAGCGTCTACAATGTCTGTGATGCTACACTTTTTTAATTTTTGGCTCTTTTTTTTGTAAAGTTTTCAAG